>VYZS01075111.1:0-20232 GCA_013400695.1 Neodrepanis coruscans | reverse complement strand
GGCGGCGGGCGGGGCCTCCGCGCCGCGCTGACCTCATAGGGGAGCCCGCGGGAGGGGGCCCGGCAGCGGCACCGCGCTCCGGGGCGGCCGCCGAGCTGCGCCGACGGGTCTGCGGAGCCTTGCGGTGCGCGGGTCCGCCCTGGGGTCCGCGACGGGCTGTGCGATGCTTCGCAACGGAGTTGCAGAGGTTGGGGCGGCAGTAGGGGTCTGCGATGAGCCACGGCATCCAGGTGGGCGCTGGACCCTGCTGGATGGGGAGGATCTCCTGGGAAGCCCAGCGTACCCACAGTCACGCGTCCAACCCCTGGGTGCCCCGCAAAGCGCTGTGCAAACCCACACCAGTCCTTAGGAAAAGCACACCTGTGCCCAGAAGGCCACCACGGCACCCCAGGGCCCAACAGAGCCCTGAGGCATGGGATGAGCAGGAAGGCTTTGTATACATTACATCCCAAACCGCCATGGGTGTAATATAGCCATGGGGTCCACAGTCTCCACCATGAAACCAGATCATGACCTTTCTCACAAAACTGTCCCCAGCTTCAGATTTCACAATGCCAGTTTTGCACCACTCCAGTTGCGAGCCTAAGTGCCCTTGGACTATCTTCGCCCTTCTTGTACTGGTGCAACCCATCCCCCAGAAATACTCTGCAAGCAGCATCGTAAGGCACAGCTCCTTCAGTTAACAATCCTCCACCTTATGGAAACATTTGGAAGGCAGGCACAGCTGTTATGCTTGTGAAAATTCATATTTGCATAAGTAAAATGGATAACTGGACACCTCGGTGCCTGTTTGTGAAATAAATTGCCTATTTTGATGTGCAAACACACATTTCTATCCACCTTTGAAAGTTTGCCCAGCAGGGCTATCACTTTTGGAGATGTCGAGAGAATCACATTACGGCCTCAGAAGAACCACATGTCGGTGTCATCAGACAGCATTAACATGCTCATACCATGTGTAAGTTCTGCTGGAATTCACAATAAATGCCCTGTATATTACTTTGTATGACATTAGAGAAAAGATGCTGAGCATGTCATTCTAGTGAATAGCAGAAACATTCTCTCCTGGTGCTTTCCCAGTACCAATGTTGTAAGACAGTCATGCTGTTAACAGACAACATTGTAGCCTGTGACTGACCCAAGAGCCTCTTGAAAACAAGCCACTTAAAACTCACATTGCAGTTTACACAGAGGCTGCAACTTTGTGGACCAGGCACAGAGTGTGTATGACAGGCAGTGCAAGCAGATGCAGAGTTCCCACTGGTCCCACACATGATACTGACTGAAAGCTGCTAAAACCCAACCCTACAGGAAAAGTATGCAACAATATCAAATTAAGCCAAAGTTTGAGCAGGTCTCAGTCAAAGGATTGCAAGAATGCAAAAATGAACCTATTTTAGGATATTTTTTCCCCATACTATTCCATATCAACTGAAAAATTTCTTCCCCAAAGTAGGCTAAAAGGAACCCCTTCACACAGAGAATTTCTTTTCTCTTCCATTCCTTCTTTCCAAATAGCTCTAGTAACATTGTCTAATAAGTGTCTGAGTGCCTGCACAATTTGTAAAATTCAATCACTTTGCAGATGTCTACACAAAAGCCATAGTCTCTTGAGTGCTCTTAAAGTTTACCAACTCTTTTCCAAAGCTGGAACAGGAAAATGGGAAAAGACATTGCCCCCTAATACCTACAACATAGGATTTTCAGTCACTAGGTTTAAACTCACTCCACCATGTTCACTGCATGCACAGAAATATGAAACATCTTTAAATGAATGTGATTTTTTTTTCCATAAGGCTTGCAAAGACAGTACCAAGAATACTGACTCTAACTTCTATGCCTGTGCAGGGCCCAAATGCCCTGTACATGTGGAAGGAGAATAGAAAATCTTTGGACAATGGATAAATAGAGTTTGGAAACTTCTTATCTATAGCAGTTCATGAAAGTGACGGAGATTTTGTAGAATTATGCTCTCCTAGTAGAAAAGAAAAGCAAGAGGATTGTTTCTGCAGTCATCATTGAGGATAAACATGAATCAGATGCAAACCAGGTTGTAGCTGTTTGCAAATTCTGCAGGCAGACAGTTCAGTAGCTCTTTTGCCATTCAGAACTTCGTAGGAGAATAATTAAATTTACCTGATGCCTGCATATTTTGCTTGTTAAGTGCAAGCAGAAGGGAAGGCTCACGAAATTCTGACTGTTTTTTTAGTTTCTGAAACTTTGTACAGTAGTGTTCTTCACAGGAAGAAATGCTTCCTCTGCATCCCTGGAAGAAATGCAAAAACAAATGGTTGGGGAAGACTGAAGGTCTTCTGTTAGCACAGTGTAAAAGTTCCTCCATAGTCCACAGGATTTCAACGCAAGGATGAATCCTGACAGATTCTTGCTCACAGGACTGTACCCACTAGTACCAAAACTGGGGCCAACATGAACAGCAAACTAGTGCACTGACTAAACCATGGCCCTTGCTGGGCATAGATCTGTGGGCCAACAAGCTCCAGACCAAACCAATATCCTCTGAACACTGAGACAGTGAAATTCTTCAAATATTGATCTTTCTTGCTTCTTGGCTTATATATCCTGTAGGTTGTCATGCCATACCATATAGGCAGTCATTTAAAAAATGCATACCTGGAATGCCCATGGATTTCTGACTGGAAAAAGTGAGGTCTGTGCATTTTGACAGATGGTAAAGATGAGAAAAAGCAGAATCAGTATCATCCAGACTGTGAGTCCAGCACCTGCTTCCATGCAGGGATAGGCTTCAGAGTCCCTGTGGATAAAGAAGGAAGGTACATTCATAGACAGAACTTTTTCTGATGAATTGCCTGCCCTTTGTTTATTGATGAATGGCTTCTTCAGGCACACAGGTGTGCTGAGAACTACAAAAGCTGCAGAAAACAAAGGGACATTGGGACAAGCCCAGACAGGGACTTTTCCTGCGGTCAAATGCTTATCTCAGCTAGAAGGGAGACATACAAGAGGGGAATATGGGAAAATGTGTTAAGAAAGAGAAAGAACGAGATTCAAGAGACAATGCCAATAAAAAGACTTCAGAAAAAGACTGGGGAAAGAGAAGGGACATGGAAATGAGGAGAGAAAGGAAAGTGAGAGGAACTTTGGAGACTACGGAAACAGGAAAAATGACAAGAAAGTTTCAAAAGGGTGATATAAACATAGAAAGGGAAATCTGGAAAAGAAAAAGACAAAAACCAGCTGGAGGGAAACCAGCTGGGAAAGCAAGGGAGACTGTAGTTTGGGAAAAAAAAATAGGAAGTAGTAGAAACAGGAGATGGCAGTGGCTAAAGGGAATTAGCTTAACCACTAAAGGAGTAAGGTAAGGAAAGATAGGAACAGCAAGCAAAAGAATACAATTAGAGAATAAAGAAAGCAGTACTATCAAGTCTTGCATTTGTCACTGGAATACTATTTTGAGTGCAAAACTGTTCTGTTTGAGACTGGTGCAGAGGCAAGTGTGAACATACTTAAGATGGAGGCTGGGTTGTGGTGTATGTATAGGAACCACTTCATTAATGAGACCACTGATAGTAGGGAGCATTAGGTACAGGGCACATAACTTACATGTTTTATCCCAGCCACCCAAAACCACATGATGATTTTAAGTCTCCAAGAGGTGAAACAGTACCCAGATACAGGGTTAACAGAATTCCTCATTTATTCTAACAGTAAGTAAACTCTCATCTGTCTAGAGAGTACTGGCAGATGAAAACAAGATGGACTTCTCAAATTCTAGATCCAGAGCCCATTTTGGACTTGGAATGAACCTCAAAGCTCAACAACACTTGGAATCTGCATTTTGATTACAAACACTGAAAGAATTTTAAAACCTTATATTTGGATTACAGTTCAGATTAGGAAAACCACTAATCTCAGGAAATGCTTAAAAGCAGTGCATAGATTTGGGTTAATCTATAGTGTGCAAAGAATTAAATACCCAGATCAATGTGTTGTTGAACATGCCAACAAAATACTATGGGAATGTTGTAATGTAATGGAACAGAAGTCTCCGTAATATAAATCAAGCTGCTGAACTTTGTAAAGAATGGAAACAAATAACAGTTTAATAATGAATTACAATAATTGAGTCGAGAGGAAGCCAGGACATGAACCACAGCCTCAGAGCCCAACTGAGTTAAAATAGTACAGGGAGTGGAAATATATAATTTCAGACAATCCCGGGTGCTTATTTCTAAAGGTGAACTGAGAGCTTTTTAAAATTACATGCCCAGAGCCAGGGCTGTGTATTTCTCCTATTGATGAAATCACTAACATCAAAATGGTGTGGCTCTTGTCCTGCTTTAGAGCAAACAATATAGGCACAGCAGCCTATTCCTTCTACTGATAGCAATAATTCCTAGCACCACTGATTGAAACAAATTGCTGTCAAAACCACTTGCGTTGTTGGGCTTTTAAAAATATATTTTGCACTACAAATTTTGTGGTGTTACTATCATTTTCTGCTGGGAGAAAAAGGGAGAAAATTCCCATTCAAATTCTCAAAGAATCAATTTGATTCATAAAAATTTCAGGTTTATGAGTATTTCTCAGCCTGCTTAATATGCAAATTGCTTATTTTGCTCTCACCTTTCACTTTGGCTCAGATTTCTGATGGTGTTTAGATACTTGATGTTAGGTGCAGGTATTTTTAGTCCTCTTCTGTATCTAAGCACCTAATTTCTTTTGATTTCAATGGTCTGGGAAATCTTAATGCTTATCTAGACACATGAATAATAATAATAGTAATAGCAATTAAAATAACGGTAACAATAATAATAAAAGATACCTTAATGTTTATCTTAACCACCTAAATACCATTAGAGGCTTCCTCATGCTCAAAATGTAGATCCAAGGAATATTTCAAAGCACTTAAAAGCACCATGTGCTGTGAGATCTGTTGCACAAGGTCATTCACAAACCTCCACTTATCTCACCAGAATGACTCCACAGGTGACTTTTGCAGGGTCCAGACTTTCCTTTTTCCAAAATGGATTATTTTTAAAGAGCCTCTTCCAGTCACCAAGAAGGACACACAAACACCATTCCTCATGTCAGTTTGTCCCAGCACATCCCTGTGGAAGCCTCTCCAGCTCTCCACTGCCTGCCTCTGCCTCAGAGGCTGTGGTGTGTTCTTTCATGGAGGAAAGCCTTGCTTTTGACACCCTTAACACCACTGCTTCCAAATTAGCCTGTGGCTAATTGACACCACCACTGAGGTAGTGAGTCCCACAGACCCACCTCCCTGCCTGATCTGGGCATCTGTCCACACCATTTGTATGGAAAGAAGCATGTTGTGGGATGGGGATCATAAAGGCTACAACCAATAAAATTTCAAAGAGCAGCAGCAAACATGGGATTTGCTCTGCCATCCTAACACAAGAAACAGAGGATATTTCACTAGAGAAAGTGCTAGGCAACTTCACCAGAGACAGTGATGCCTTCTGCAGAAATTCCGCTTCCACAAATGACTTCACTGAGAGAGCAAAAGGAGTAAATTAGTGCAGCATTTGGATCTATCTGTTTATAAACAAATTTGGGTATAAGCAGGGACTCAAATGAAAGCTGAGCTGAGGCTCATCCCTTGAAACACCAAGGGCAGAAGACACAGACTTCCCTGACTCATCTCATCCCTAGAAAGCCATGTGTTAAGGGAGAATTTTCCATATGTTGGGAAAGGGTACCAAAACCAGTGAACCACAAGTAACAGTGTCTAAAGTGAAAATAAACTGTCCCAAACATGGAAGAATTGTTTAACTCTCCTTATCCATACAAAATCCAGAGTATCACTGGAAGTTCTGATAAATACAAACCCAAACTTCCTGTAAATGGAAGGGATACCCGATATATGATCGAGGCAGGTAAGACAGATTGCACACTGAAGGCCTAACAAGGATATAGTTACCCTTATATTATACAGATTGTTCCATTTCTCCATTCATAATGCAGGTAGAATTGCATATGGTAAATAAAATTGGGAGAAAACAGAAGTGAGAAAGTTGGAGCTCCTGCAATATTGTCCAGAAAGGGAAAAGTCAGAAGAGATATGTCCTTTTGTCACACACTCTCTCTGTCATCTGCATAATGGGATTTGCTAAAAGTTCCTCTTGCTTCATTGTTTTCTCAGTGCATATTCTTTTGGTAAAACATATAATTTTTTTCCAGCCATCTGCAAAGCTCAGGGTTTGTTCAGAACAGAACCACGCAGCTGAGAGAGCCCAGCACTAGTTCTGAGGTCCCATACTAGTAGGATTCAGTCTTTTCTGGAGGGAAAGCAGGAGAGGAGAGGCAAAGGAAAGGGTGTCTTAGACAAATATATTTCTATTTCCAGTTAAACTTGAATATTTGGATGTTCAAATGAGTATAAAAGGAACTCTAAAGAGAGTTAATGCAACTAATTAATTACTGTGACTAATCCTTGAAGGCCACATTTCCATGGCTTTTTGGTAGGAAAATGACAAACAGTAATTTGCAGTTGATTAGGTAATGAAAAAAATAAAAATTACCTAAAGCTGCTGGGAAATCATAATGGTATATGGGTATGTAGTTAGATGGACTCCATTCCCAGGGATGAGAAGTACTGAATCAAGTTTCTGGAATGGCCATTACAGAATTTGTAGTAGTAAATATCACCATGTAAATCCCGACCTTTCCTCATCCTTCCCAGGGGGGAACCACAAATGCTTTTCATCTAGCTTGTATTTAAGAAGACAGTTTAGAAACAGGGCTAAAAAAGAAAAGTCAGCTGAAGATGTAAGAGCCACTGGGGCAAGCTTGTGCTCTAGTCTATCAGAATAGGATCCTCACTTTTAAGCTTAATATTGGGCTGTCTCTTCTCTCACTGCTTTTCCAATCATGTTCCATAAATGACAAACAGTAACTGAACTGATAGTGTTACTTACTTGAAATTAAAACTCCTGTTTAATGTGTTTAAAATTCAGAGTTTTGCAGCTTTGCAAGCTCCAGTGGATGGATTGGCTGCTATGAAGCTTAATCCCGATTGCAAATGCTCTCTTTGTTCTGGCTTTTCTGCTCATATGCTCATGATGTGTTACATCCCATAGAGAGCCAGTCAGGACACATTGCCAGTGCTTGAAGTGGTCCATGGAAACAGAGGATATCTCAAGCCAGCATCGTGCAGGAAGAACAATGCCTCCCAAATGGAGGGGAATAGCTGTACAGTCTTAATAAGCAGGTTTTGTCAGTGGGAAGACAGGGCTGACTGCAAGCCACAGTGGTCAGCAAGTGCTCCCAGCTTAGGGCTGTGTGACACACAGCATACAGGGCAAAGTGCTCTGCACACAGTGGGTGTCACAGGTAAGTGGGACACATTCACACCTGTGAGTCACAGGGCCTGTAAATGGTCATTAAATAGTTGGGTAGAAGAGTGTCAAACAATGAGATGATGTAATGGACAAATGTTTATCATAAACAGAGAATCCTGACCTCATTTCATATATGATTTCATCTTGGGTGATCTCACAAGTGCAGTTACTCTACCACCTGCACAGCCTTATATCCTTTATGCTTCTTTTCCCCTCTAGATCCTGAAGAAATTAGTTAATTTGTTATTTTTCACAATCAGTCCCAGATGGATGATGACTGTCAGCATTTCCCAATGTACATAACATTTTTCATTTTCAAAGCACTTTATAAACACTGAGCAGTTGATCCTCACACCACCCCATGCCCTAAGCATTAGTATTTCCTTTTTAACAACTGGAAATTGTAACGGGAAGTCAAAGCAATCCTCACAGTAGCTAAGGTAACAGCAAAATTCAGTACAATCCAATTACATCTGTAGCACATAAGACTTTCCTAATGCAAACACATATACCACACCGACCTCTGGTAGTTCTTTTTTCTTTCTTATTTACATATAAAACCCCTCTCCTCAGCTCTGTTAGTTCTTGCAATTTTTTTGCCTCTGATATAGTTTAAGAGCTAAGCTCCCAACTTGTCCACAGGTCAACTTCCAAAATACTCTAAAAATAAATGAGTACGACTTCTGTGCCTTAAGATATTTTATCCCAAATATCTGTCAGATACAATCAATAGTTTTAAAATATCATCT
This sequence comes from Neodrepanis coruscans, assembly GCA_013400695.1. Classification (NCBI taxonomy): domain Eukaryota; kingdom Metazoa; phylum Chordata; class Aves; order Passeriformes; family Philepittidae; genus Neodrepanis; species Neodrepanis coruscans. The sequence goes on along the minus strand of VYZS01075111.1, from coordinate 12,143 downwards.
GTCTAATTTAATCACTTAATATGAGGTCACAGAGTCATCTAAATTCCTTGTGGGTACAGAACTGAGGTTCACTGAAAATCAGGCGCCCGCCGGGCTTTGGTGAATTTTTAAAGTAAGCTATTAAATGGCTTGTAAAATAGAGGAATTTCCAAACTGACATCAGTAATTGTTGGAAGGAACTGAAACTCAGACGAGCTGTATTCTCAGCTGCACTAGAGCATCCAGCAATGTTAAACTTCTTCCAAGCACATACAAAGGGAATTAGTTTGATTTATTATTATTATTATTAATAATAATAATAATAATAACGGCCTTACATACATTGTTGTAGGCAGGTGAAGGCTTTTGAGTCACTTTTAACAGCCAAAGGCAAGTTTAGAAGAAACACTGGGTTAGACAAAATTAGTTTCCTTCTCTATTGTTGTCTATATTAGTGAAGAGTAGGGGTACACAGGTGAAGTGTACATCTGCCAGTCCTTTAGCACAAAAATGCTAAAGCCCTCCACTCATTTGAGTCATACCATTCACACAAAAAATTACCTGAATAAAAGCTCAGCAAATGCGATTTTGCTCATGACAATTTCTTTCTCTTCATTCCTTTTTAAAATGTTTCCCTGTACTGGCATAGGTGACCTCAGGCCTATGCTCCTAAGGATAAATTTCCACAATAGTCAGTGTTGGAATTCATGACTTACATGTTTGTTTTTGTGTTAGATGCAACAGACAATGCATGGGAAAGACAGGTCCCTGAGGATAAGACTCAGCACAGGTAAATTACAGGTACCTACTGTGAGTTAAAAGGGAAATCCTCAGGAAGGCAGTTAGAGGTCTGCCTTCTTTCAGCATAAAGACACCTTGTTTGGCATAACAGGAGTTGTTCTGCTCTTGCCATTTGGACTTCAGTGGCCTGTGCTGAGTGTGGGTGTCTCTGCTCTTGCTTTGCAGTCTAACAGCTGGCCTCTGTGTTTTACAGCCAGAAGAAGGTCCCATTGCAATTCACTCCCTTGTAGCAAAGTAGTTAAGCTTTGGTCCACTCATGACTGATGGAAACCTGAGTTTAACATCATTTTCCACCTAAAATAAATCCACTCCTCCAAGCCCCATGGGGAAAGGGCTGTCTAGCAGGAGGCAGCTCTGTTGCAGAATGATAGGTTCTTCCACAGAGCTATTAATTGCATTTTACTGTGCTCCTTCCCAAAGAAAGCAGGGGGTCTCTTCCAGTATTTCTGGGCAAGCCATAAGTAGATATTACCCTCCAAACTGGGCACTGAAATGTCATGTAATCTCCCCTTTCCATGAGACCAGGAGCATGGCCACCTGTATACCTTCTCAAACTGGTCAGGGAGTGTCATCAATTGTGCAGCCTCGGTGTGGCCTAGGCAAAATTTACTTTGCTGGCTTCATCTGGACTGGAATTAGGCATTAAGGTATCTCCACCTTACAACTTCTGCTCACTCTGCTCCCTTTTCCAATAAAAGAATTAAAGGTTGAAAATGAGCCAGAGACAATGGGAAATCTAAAGCCAGTTGGAAGGGACAACTGCTCAGAAGGAGCATTCATTGACTTCACAGGTTAAGTCACTAGCTGGGCATGCATGCTCCTTCTGACCATGCATTGTGGAAAAGCTGTGGGGAAAAGAAACTTGTGTAGGATCAAGTAGTTTTAGTAACATACCAATATTAATATCCTACATTTATAAAGCATTGCCCATACTGCTTTGTTCTGTTCTCTTTTCTCTAGGTGACTGTTATTTAACTTGTAGATGTCTCATTAATTCAGGCCAGTGGAAAGCCATAAGTAAAAATTGTTTGAGATGCCGGTTTGTTCTGTTGTCCAGGTTTAAAGGGCTTGTAGCTACTTACCTACAACTCGGGAGCACTGGCTCAGACACACCAGGCAGTTGCAGTGGCTTAGCAAGCAAATGCATATCAGCTCAACTACGGCTGCTCAGTTATGTCAGAGCTCTTCATGGCATGTATGTGAATCCTACAAACAGGGTATGAATTTGGCATCCAGGCTGCAGCACTGGATGGGAGGGACTTTGATTTCTGTCTAGTTTTAAATCTCCAAACTCATGAAAAGATCCATTATAGTGTGACAAAGGAATAACCAGACGACACGTGCTGTGGCACCACCATAAACAACCGATGGCTTATGTTATTGGTGAGGAGGAGAGTTAAACTATTAAAACCCTAATTTAGGTCTCTTTCTTCAGTGTGTGACTCAAACCAGTTTTGCAATCTGTTACAGGTTAACTAGCCAGGGTTAGGCAGGGTGGGGCCTGTATCAGATTGCAAAACTGGTTTATCTAATTCACAGAGCAAGAAAACATCCTTAAAAATAGGCATTCTAGAAGAAGACCAGATACCTTGCTGTCAATTACGGCACATCATGCAACAAAACAGCTTTTCAGGCCCCTCAGCTTCTGCTGCCGTGTTGAGTGAGACACTGCATGCTCAGTCACATGCGGCAGAGGCCACCCAACCTTGTGCTGCAGCGGAGGAGCTGCCTCGCTCCCAGCCCGGGGCTACGCTCACAGGCACACCCTCACCTGCAGCCTCTCCACTCGCCTCCAGAACGCTGCGTGCCAAGAGCAGCTGGTTAATAGATCACAGATCAGCCCGAGCAGCTGCCTCCAGCATATGGGGTCAGGGAGGAGGGGGAGGCTGCGGGGCCGCTCTGAAAACGCCTGAGATGCAGGTCTGGAGCTGCCTGGAGATCAACAGGTGATTTTCATGCAGGGAAAGAAATGGGAAAGAGCTGTAGTGTTTTCAGCAAAAGAGAGAGGGAATGCAATCGGTTGCATCCTGAAGACTTTTGCTCTTTTAGAGAGGGCAGGCAGAAATGCAGATGTTGAGATTTGCAGGCTTGCCTTGTGGGGTATCCTGTACAGCTTCATCTGGATGTGGGATGTAGCACACAATAGGTGTATCTGCAAGTTCTCCTCTGATGTTAAACTGAGGAAGATATAATACACAAAGCATGGGAAAAAACTATTACATTACATCAAAAGGCTTTTGTATATGTGTTAAAAATATATGACAGATGGTTTTTTTCAGAATCCTTCACCTTCTCTTGTTATCAAAGCAGTTCTTTTTATCACTTCCAGACAATTCCAATTTTGGCACTGTACAACACTATCAGAGAAAAGATGAAGTATATAATCTACTTTTTTTTATGCAGCCAATACCATCATTGTCCTAGGGAGTTTTTCGAGTCTATAGCCTTAGAAAGGTCATCAGAAACTGAAAGTGCTGCTTTCACTTATATTTTTGGGTGTTTCATATTGCTGCAGCAATGTAAAAAGGTTCTAAAATTTTAGTTAAAACCAATTTCACAGATATTCCAGAATATTCTGAGTTAGAAGGGACTCATAAGGATCATCGAGTCCAAATCTTAAGTGTTACATTGTCACAGCAGTGAACATTTATCCCTGCTATGAACATAACACAGCCATTCTCCAAATCTCTGCTATGTTATGTTGTGCTGTAATGGTGAGACATCAGAGCAAACCAACTGGCAGACCAGAGGATCCTCCTTCATGGGAAGCTTTTGGGAAATTAGGATGTGCATGTGCCAGGGTGGTCCTGGAATATTTAATCCCACCTCAGTGCAGGGCTAGACTGAGTGATTTTGTGAAATCTCTCACAGTTCTGCAGTTCTAAAGGTTTCTGATTTCTAGAGAGACAATTTCTTTGTGTGTCAGTGAGTGTGGTCTGATTGCTTCATATTTTTGCAAAGGCTATCAGTTTACACACCATAGTAGCGAAAATTAAAAACTACATTCCTCAAATTGGCCCATTTCCTAATGACAAGAAGAGCAAACAGAAAAGGTATCACACATGATTTAGTTAAGATTGCTTCTTCTGTGTTTGCTACAGTGTAAACATACTTTCTCTTCTTGCTATCCCAGGCTGTCCAGCACAACTGAGTTGTAAACTGTGATTCTAAGGAATCCCTATCATGCTTTTTAAAAATGTAATTAAAGCTTCCTCCTTTCATCTATAAATTCCCCAAAACTTCTTGAAGTTCTGCTCTGTCTACATGGCAGATTTCTTTTTTTTCTTAAAAGATGTCACTTAAAATGAGGCTGCTACTTTTGGTTTTGACCACAGTAGCCCGTTTGTTTCACATCCTTATTTGTTTCACAGCAACAACTCCTGGGAAGGGACCTTCACAATGCCTCTCAGATTTAACAGCTGTAACATCTAGAAGCAAAACCACTGTTCATGTCAAGTGTAAATCCATAGCTCTCCTGTCCTTTCCCCATGGAAGAGGCCAGTTTTAAACCAAAGCTGCCCAAATGTCCTCATGCTGCCCCACGGAAGAGGCATGAGAATGCCCTCACTGCCACCTCCAGTGCAACAGAGAGACCCAGGCAAGCTGGCCTGGGTAATGCTTTACCATCACCCCACAAAGCTGCTTTGCAGGGTAAATAGCCCACGTGGTGTTTTGGGTTGCTCTGGCTGAGCTATCTGTGGCACTCAAACAATATCAGGTCCCTCTGAAATATCAGGGACCTCTACAGTGGCAGTGTAGCTTCCATCCCATGTTTCCATGATGATAAAGAAACTTCAGTTTGCATATGCACTAGTGTCAGCCTTTTGTAGTGTCACATCCGTGCTAGAGACAACAGTCCCAAAGGAATCAGACTAGAGCTAGCATTTCCCTTCCCTGGAGTCAGTGGAGCAGACCTTGGTCAGAGCTGCACTCTGGGTGACTGCAGGAATGAGGTTCTGCAGTCCATAACTTTTCACTGTGCATTTCCCCCCCAAGGAGTCACATGGCTGGTTTATTGAAATCACATACAAATAGATCTTAGTGTATTTCTTAGTGGTAGATATTAGAAAAAAAATCAGCCTAATTGTGAAACACACAGGTGGAACCTGCAGAAATGTGGGCTTTATTCCTGGCTTTGGGACCAGTGGAAGGCTTGACTTCAAACATATCTCTTAATCCCTTTATGTTTCAATTCCCCTCAGCTGTAGAAGAGGGATAGTCCCCCCCTCCAACCTACTGCCATGCCAGTACAGGCTGAGCTCATTGTGGAAGCCAGGCTGGCCAAGCCCACTGCTGACCTCCAGCACTTTTTCCCTGGATAACTGGAGAGCATCAGCTCCAATGGCAGCCAATACGAGACCTTTACCACCCTATTCACTAAACAAACTTGTATTTTTATTGTTGTTATGATTGCAGAAATCCTGTAAAACTTGATGTTGTAAAAAATAATAAAAACATTTAAACTTACAAAGAAAGTTATTTTGATACTAAGAGCCAAGTTAGCATGGCCAAGAGTGTAGTGTTACAAACTCCAAAACTACTAATGTTCCTTCCACTCATCAAGAGGCTTAGTCCACTCTGGACAGATCCCTTGTGTCCCAATGCCTCCTCAGCACACACCTTCCAGGAGAAATTCTTAGCCAGCCCTTCTTCCACTTTCAACTGAGGCTATTTCAGCAGCTGTAGAAGTGGCTCTGGGTTGTGCTGCTCAACTCCAATTCAGAAATTGCACTTGATGAGGCAAAAGATACTTTAGTCTTTGCCATGACTTCATGCTGTGGACACACTGTCCATGTAATGGCCATATCTGATCATTTGGTGTAAGCTACTTTGCAAGCCAAGATCCTAATTTTTAAACTGCTGCTCTGCAGGTTAGTCATTAGATTTGATCTGCAGTTATGTCGTATCTTGGGACCATCTTTTATAGCATGTGAAGTATTATAAAGTCAGCATTTTTCTGGAGGAATAAAATTTGCATTTCAGAAAATTTTGAATAAATATTTATGAAAAAATAAATACGTTAGGTAAAGCTTAGTTTATTTTGATTTTTATGACTCTTATGGATGGCGGGGCAGCTGTACTGGCTGCATAATATATTTTTTAGAGTTAGAAATATATAGCCATCTGTTCAGCTCATAATATGTGTTAATAGGTATCTCAAATTTCAATTCAAGACATAACCATCTTAATAAATAACATAACAGCAGGAAACTTGGGTTAACTAATGGAGACCTAGCTGTAGTAGTAGTGCATCTGCTTAAGTTAGATAGTCTAGAAATATTCATGTACAAAGTACTTGGCTAAATGGGAGGGACCTTTAGCTGAAAAGCATTAGAAAACTGCATTTCTGGAAGTTTGTGACTGAGACTAAAAAAAAAAAAAAGACCCAGCCAAAAGATTTCCAGATTTATGTTGGCACTTGGATACATTTTAGAGAGATGAGAGATCTTTAAAAATCATTTACTTACCCAAACTTCATAAATTTTTCCTAGGACTTGGTGGCCCAGAGATACCCTTTAGATAATTTCAGACCTACCTGGATTCGAAGTTCAGACCTGTAAAATCTAGAGAAAGAAAAAAGCCTGTGCAAAATGCCTGAGTTAAGACTGCCATTAAACTAGGCTCAAACTGTGCAGCCCCTGTCAGACAATGTGTTGCTTAAGTGGTCTCAGTGCAGATAATGGTCAGCTCTGAATTTATTCTGAAAGGTGAGTTAGTACTGGATGATAGCACTGAATATCCTTTCATGAGTAAGCATGAAGCAAGACACAACAAAGTAAAAGTATGGTTTTTGTGCTCCAAAAGGCTTTTAGCTGCACAGTAACAGGAAGTGTAAAGAGCTGTAACTGTAGGTCTTTGGCTGCCAAGATGAGGAAAATGTCACTCTCAAGCAGATGGTACTGCTGATGCAGAAGGTCATAGACTTGGAAATTTACTTAAACAATCCAAAACAAAAGCAAGGGAATGATAGTGATAGTCCATTATTATCTTTGAATATTGAAAAGAGGGTTGAGGAAGCACAGCAGAAGATAAGGGCCAGTTTATCCTTAGATTAGCTGTAGAAATTGTATTTGATTTCCTTAACAAGAACTAGAGGGAAATGTAAGCCACAAAAAGGAATCATGGTCAGATCCTTGGACCTCTGCAGATGCAGATCTTACCTGAGTATGGGGAACCACAGAGGATACTGTGTCACTATAATTACTGGTCTTTACTCTGTTTTTCACTGCAGGGATGGATTCCATTTCTCCACCAAACAACTGGGTGCTAGAGGGGCCTAAGCACCCTGGTTGATGCTGTTCCTGGCTCAACTCTTAACTTTAGAACTGAGAAGAACAGAGAGCAGTTGACATCTTCTTCTTCCATCTTCAGACAGCTTCTAACTGTAGCTGAGCAGCCTGGTGAATTCCAGTCCTTTGTGGCTAGCATGGGGCAGATGTGATACTGGAGATGTTACAAGAATATGACTTTATGATATCATAAAGTACCTTCACAGGAACTAATTAGGGGGTAAGTTATTAACGGGGAAACCACCAAGTTATGAATGAACTGTCAGTTGCTGTGCCAAGTAACTTGCATCAGCAATTACAGTCATAAATGTTCTGGGTAAAAGCACACTTAATAGGACCCTTTCACAGACTGTGCAATCTTTGTCACAGGAACAATTTAGTGGTTCCTTTGTTTGTGCCAGCTACAGAAGGGCCTGGAAGATCTGTGATCTCTATTCAACTTCAGTGACATGAATTTGCACCCATCTTTGCTATTCATTAACCACTTCCCTCCCCTCCCCCAACTTTTTAGCTCTTATGCCTGGGGAGAAAATGTGATTCAAACATATTTTGAAACAGCAAGACTTTCCTGAGTCTGTGGAGAGCCTAATAAGATGCTTGTGAATATGAACTGCCCTATTCATATTGATCAGATCATTGGTCTTGCAGCCATGGAACTGCTAATTTCTCAACAATATACCAAAATAAATTGAATTTTCCATGTGGGCTTCACCACAGACACAGGACATTACACTTTGTTTCTATTCTCTGCTGGAATCTCTCAGCAGCTTTTTCCATCTCAGCAGTCTTTCTAGAGGCAGGAGTCTGTAGGATTGTGGTACATCAATCCCACTCTCTCCATTCAGTCAGGCAGCTGTATAACTCAATTCTGGCTCAGCCCCTGGCCACACTGAAGTGTCACCAGTAACCTGAAACCCACACCAAAGTTACACCTCCCTGCACCTACACCATGCCTCTCTCTCTTCAAGCTTGCTTATAAATTGGTATTATCATGAGACAAACAGCCAAGCCATCTACCTATAAGAAGAAAAGTCAAGTGGTATGTTGTGTTTTTCCATGCTGTTTATCACCAGAATAACTTGTAAAAATCCGAACAGCTTTAAACAGTTGCACAGTAGAGCACACAAATTGACAAGCTTTTGCAAATGCATGGCTCCAAACAGAAATACTTCCCACACAAATAGCGTGTCATAGCTCAGCAGGAGACACAGAGTTTGAAGACTCCTGCAAACAGAAAGAGATGTGGCATCTGACTGGAAAGAACATGTTTCTACCTTAAATTTAAAATTAAGTAAAAAGAAAAAAATTATCTTCTATTTTCATTTGTTCCTTATTAAGAATCACATAAAAACAAAAATTAAAAAAAGACATATTAATCCTAAAGTTTCCTAAATAAGAAACTAGCTGTTGGTACAATATTTTCTATGTGTTAGTATTCAAGTACTTCCAGATTATGATTAAAGTATTATGAGCTGCTTTTATGAGAGCTGAAGTCATGTAAGGAGATTTATATAGGCTATTGCAACCTTCCTATCAACTTTAACTTTGCTTAAGGCTACTGTTTATGCTTTCAGAAAATACTGGTGATATCTAAGGTCTAAGGCACCAGAAAAAAGGAAAGGGAGACAAGCATCTGTCATGGTACATAGAAAATGAATCCTTCTGGCAACTCCTGCCCAGCCCTAGATTAATATGGATTTACAATTAACATCATCAGTGAATCAAGCAGCATTGTAATTGTTTTTGCAGCTATTCCAAAACTTTCTTCTGCACAGACATAACCTAATTCTAACTTAGTGAGACAGAACAGCTTGACACATTTGTTATCTAAAGACCACTTCAGCCAAGGAACATAATGAAAAAGCATGGGAACTTGACTCAGAAGCAAAGGCTCTTCTTTAATATTTGTTCCAAAAATAAAAAAGCCTCTCCCCCTTACAACTCTCATTATTTCTTATTCTTGAAGCTCTAATTTTGCCCCAAGGACTGGTTCAAAAATACATTCTCTTTGATAGGATTGCTTAATACTGCTCAGTCAAGTGGGATTAGAGCCTTCTGAGGGAGAGAACATATTTCTTATTCATTTTCTTGACTAATTAGTAAAAATCACTTTGGGAGACCTTAGTCATAGAAGTATTACCCACCTCTTCTTCACAGTGGGGATTACTAACCAGTGCAGTGTTGCTGGAGAGCAATGGCAGGCAGCTCTGTGACAGCAGCCTCGGGAGCCTTGAGCTGTTGGTGCCGTGGCTGCCGCCTTCCTGCAGCAGCTCAGGTCTCATCCACACCAGGAGCAAACCTGCTGTCCCCTCTCCCAGGCACTCTCTTACTGACTTCATCACTGCAGTATCTAAGGGCTTCTGCAAAGGGGAACTAAGCAAGTATAACTCTGTTCTGGAGCTGTGCCTCCAACTAATCTTCAGGGAGAACAGAGTGAATGCTCTGCCTATGCACCAGTTGAGGTAGGGAATATACCTGTGTCTCAACTTCAGGAAGTAAAGTGATAGGAAGATGAGCTGGAAAGTACCAGACATGATTATGGAATCAGCTTCATGTCCTTCTTTCCTTCTCCATGCTATGGCCAGACATAGCCAGTTTGCTGAGAATTAATGAGTTCATATTCCTCCAAAAGCCTATATGTTTATTTCCATAAACCAAACGAATTTGCACAGGCACACAGAGTAAGTAAACAGAAAGAGCCTGAATCTTGCAAACATTGAAAGCTTACTTCCACGGTTTGTTCAGCTATGAGATTTAAGAAGAAAACTATCACAATGTGTGGTAATATGTTTTCACCATGTATTACACCATCAATACACTAAGGTATCGACACTTGAAATCATTTCCAGTAAGATTGAGACAAGACAAAATCAAACTTAGGGATCTGAATCTACAGTTCTCAGTATATCAAAAGCAGGATTGTTGTTGATATGTATGCAAAATAATGACTCAGACATTAAAAAGGCATGATGTTGACTTTACATTTGTGATTATTATTTTTATCCTCCAGACTGTTTTTAGAGTTCTTTTCATGTGTCCAAGAATAAGACCTGGCCCTTTAATTTCCTGCAGTTGATTTGCTGGAGTGTTTTTGCAGTCCAGTAGGTAAAACTGGGTGTGAGGCAGAAAAACAGGCTTTATGAAAAACCATGAGACAAAGCTGAAATCAACTTCCCAGCACAAGGAGAAAGGGGTTTTTCTTGTTCCTCAGCACTATTGCCCACCAGCTGAGCTCAGCTGGAATGGCCAAACTACAAACAGCCACCTCAGATGTTTGGTTGAACTGTGGAGCTACAAAAGGTTTCCCGATTTCCTTGGAAGGCTGTATCTCTAAGCATTGCTCTCTGGTTTTCTGGGCTAACTGTGGATGTCAAAGCAATGCCCAGAATTAAGAAGAGAACACAATCCTGCAAGAGGTGTTAATCTTCTTTCTGAGGCAAAAAAGTTTTCTAGAACCAAACCCCCATACTTTGGGGCACATTTTCACTCTGAAGTAACTGAATAAGGATGGATTTCTTCCTTTGCCTAAGTGTCTAGTCATTAGTAAAACAAAAAAGTGCTTTTTTTTTTGTGTGTGTGTAGAACCATATGCACCAATCTTGGTACCATCAGAGTAACATGTTGGGAATTGTCATTTCCTCATGCCCAAACAGCATCTTTCACTTGCCATCAAAGGTCAATAGATGTGAAAAATAAAATAAAACAAGAACCGAAAGAATCCAGCAACATCATTCTTAAAGCACTGCCAGAGCTTCCACTTAGACAAGACCAGTTGGGTCTATTACAGCAGGTAATGAAATTCACTTCTCTTTACCTGACAAAATGGGACCTGATCATATGATTTAATTGCTTCTTTCTCTGTCCTGAAGAAGTTCTGTCCTAAAAACAGTCTCTGAACTTGACAACATTAATAACATTGGTTCTGCTTGGCAGTATTTTGGGACTTTAGCAAAGATGCCTCAACTAGAGCTGAACTGTAAAAAAAATCCTATTTTTTCCTATATGTATCAGAATATGATGCTTTGCCATGTCCACCAAGTGCGGACATGACTTTTCAGCAGCTATAAGGATTGATGTAATACAGCTGTAACCATGAAACTTCTGAAAGGCACAATGGGACCCCTGGGAGTTCACAAGCCTCCCTGACACTTCTTTGAGAGGGGTTCTATGTCCAGATTTTTCTCTTAGGACTAAAACCACCACACTAGGCAAAAAGGAATCTGTGAAGAGTTTCCAAGTCCGGAAGATTTCACTGTAGCATTTTACCCTCCCCCGAAATATCAGGGCTAGTCTGAAGAGGCTGCTATGTAAACCCTTCATTAAAACACCTGCACAGAGCAAAAGAACACCCTTCAGGACCAACAGAGGAAACACCATAGCACAGAACTATCCCTGCACGGGTCAGCATCAGTGCGAATGATGTGGCATGTTTTGTTCTATTTGGTTGCACACTCACCGTGGATCATGTGAGTGGCTCTGAGTTTGTTGCGGGGGAAGCTCAACTGGCATCTTCAAAGCTTGCTGCTGAACTCCTCTGTACTGAGGAGGAGGGCAGCCCCTTCTCTTGACAGATACCCTGTTGCTGTGAGGCTGCTGTGGTGCAGGGAGCTGTAGTGTCTTTGCAGGGTGCTGGCAACCCCTGAGTCTCCCTGTGTGCATTAACCAGGCTTACAAGGTTGTGTAGTTGTGAGGGAGACAAAACGGACAGGTTTTTGCTGAACATCCTGTGAAACTTGTGAGGAGTTAAATTTTAGAAGATGTAGATTTTCAGAAAGTTTGACTTCCAAAGATGCTAAAGTAACAATCTAGAAGGCTATGAACAAACAAAAGTCTACTTCTTCAGTTATATCAAGGCATCTAAATCCTATCTGTGCTGGCAGCCACTAGACCTTTAAGGATGTAGGACAGCAGTTAAGATTTACTTAGGCCAGTGACCACCACAGTCCTATTGCTCAAGCTCCTGCTTGACTATGATTTGAAGCCAGACAGTAAGGAATGCTTGACATTGACAGTGAGGTGGACATATCTGACAAGTCCAAGTAAATTAGCCATAGTGTTGCCGTCAAGGCCTCG
>VYZS01075103.1:25997-45675 GCA_013400695.1 Neodrepanis coruscans | reverse complement strand
AGTTATATGATCATTGTGAAAATCTGTGGGTTTAGGGACGTATCTTTCCCAGAGAGAATATATGTTCAGGCCTACTGAAATGTGCTCATTAGATGTTCTTGGTCCTGCTGAGTTGGAAGTATCAGGTCTTCTCTTTGTGCATACAACTAAGACCATATGTGTAGTAAGATAATTGTCCATAACAAAAATTTGGGATTGAATGGGTTCTTATATCCAGATCATAGTTAAGTATTTAATTTTGTGAGCAGTTTAAGAAAATTTCAGTTAAACATAAATTTTATCTGTGACTGTCCTGCAAATATTTGAAGGGCAAGTTGTAAGTCCTGCAAAAATATATCTCACAAGTGAAGGTTTGAACTGGAATCCTTATCTGTAATGATAAAGCAAACCCTTGTACAGTAGTTTAGTTATTCCACCACTTTCTAAATCTAGCTGTATCTGGGGGATTAAAGCAACAGCAACAAAAACCATGTTGTAACATAAAACTTCAGGATTTGAAAGACTGGGAAATCACAGAAGGAACAACGATCATAGTTTTGCGCTGAGGTTTTTAGCTGTACAACCCAGAGGATAGATTTGCTGTTGTCTGGAAACCAGCCCAGCTCAATTTAAAAGACCGGGTTCAGGAATTACTCAGACACAGCTTGTCTGGCTAGACCGGAGCAATTGAAATATTTGCCCACACAGTTGCTTATCAGACAATGTATCAATCTTTTGACAGACCTTTCATCAATATTATTTAACAGTTGTGTACTCCTAGAACATCCAATTACCAATTAAATGCTATTAAAAGCATTTAATCAGATTTCATTTCTTTAATCCTTCTATTTCCTCAGGATGATGTCATAGACCACTCATCTTAACTTTTTCCAGTAGGCAAATCTGACGAGTAATTCTGTACTCTGCATCAAACTGTGTATGGTTATAAATAATGTGGGATGACAAATGAGCATGTCCAGGAACCCAGGTGTAAAACTAAAAAAATTACTGATAGATAAACCACCTCCCAGCCGGAGATTCTCTGCTGCAAACCGGAGGGTTTCCTCTTGTATTTTGCACACATTTTCACAGTAACAGCCCTGGAGATTTTAGGCCTGTAGCAGCCGCTCTATTGCCCACGTTCCCCATCTTCACAGTTATCAAAACTCTTGCAAGGCAATTATCATGATAAGTACCAAGACAAGCAAGGAAAATTAGATAAAATGTAAATGAAGGGAGATGATGCTGATGCTGTGGAGTATGATCTCAGTGACATCCTGTGGGGCTGTGAAGAGGCACAGAAAAGAGCTATACTGTCTTTCTGTTTCATAATTTTTACCACAAGTTTTATTTTGCTGAATCTTAAAAGCTTAGTTCTCAGGAGTAGGAAATTCATAGGTCGCTTGAACCCTGTTCTGGAGAGAATATAGGAAATTTGGGAGGGAGAGAGGAGCAGCTCTGAAATGAGAAATTGACAATTCCATTTTGTGCAGCTTGAGTACGAAGAATTTTTGTTCTTGTGAATCCTGTGAATGGGAGCTGTCAAACACCCTAGCCAAGTCCAATAATGGGCTTAGACCACTGTGGCTGTCAACAAAAAGGAGTGAAAAAATATAACAATTGGGGTTTGAATCATTTTGCTGAATATGTTATTGTTTATGTAAAAGAGAAGGCTGCTTCTGCTATACAGTCAGGCTCATCTGCAACATGTGTGCTGGAAATTAATAGCTCTTTCTCTGTCATGACTTCATAAAAGAACAATGTTTTGGGTGAAAAGCCAAACAAAAGCCAGTATTTTTTTCAAGAGAAGTAGAATCCTAGTTTGTTGGTGTTTTTTTAACAGAAAAATTATGATCAAGAAAGAAAACAAGATCCAAAATTCCATGATATTAAGAGGTATATTTCTCTCACTGTCAGTAGTTTTAGATCAGGCTTCAAACACCTGCAGCAGGCAGGTAGAACTATGTTACTGAAAAATGCAAGTTGGTTAGACCAGACTATGAAAAAGTCATATAAAATTAAAAAAAAGATTTCTAATGAGCTTTGTAGAATCCATTGAAGGGTCCAAGATCATACTCATTATCGTAGTTCACAAAATTTGGGCAGTGTTAAACTCTCTACTTTCCAATAATAGGGGTGTCTCATGAGTCTTCCAGCAAGGAGTGAATCTTACCAGTTCACCTAGGACAGAGGGGAGGTGAAGCAGCAGACACTATCATTATGACAGGAAAAGAAAGTTAGCATAGTTTAAAATTAAATGAACCATTTCAATCCTTCTCACAGGCTTTGAAGTGTTCCACTCCCTCTTGTCCCATGAGAAAATCCATATTTTTCTACAGCCATGTGTTCAGCCTTGGTGACAACCCTGGCACTAATTCTTGGCAATATTTTTCAGTATTGTTTTCTCCTTTTCTTTCTCGAAATCTCACTCCTCTCCCTGTATCTCCCTCCCTGTGTCTCCCTCCCCTACTGCCCCATTACCCAGAGATTTGCAGGCTATACCCAAGACATCTATTCAAAGCATGAACCAAAATATAGCTGGTGCTTTTAGTAGATGGAAGAGCAAAAAGATTTTTGGTGGAGTCACTGGAACATTGTTAGAATGACTTGTAGAAGACTCCCAACTGACTGAAGAAGACGTATCTATTTCTATGACTTTCCTGTGAATTCACACATATAATCTGTGGTGTTTTCTCCAGGTTTACACCCTGGGTGCATTTTAGAAATGCCTTTTGTTCACCAAACACTCCTATAAAACTTCAAAAGTTTTTAGTTATATATGCTCACTTTTCTAAATTTCATGATCCATCACACAGTGTTTTATCGTATTGTTCATTTATACAGCTACATACTGAAAATCATGTTATGTTTTTCGTGGCAGGTCATGTGTGGGTTTTAAGCATTACTTGTGTCCCAAATAACTTTGATTATTCCAGAAGCTATCCTATTAAATGTTTGCTAGCTAATGATAAAAATAAATTTCATATATGAAACTGGTTCCCCTCCCTTTTGATGAAAATTTAGGTTGTTTTTCAATTTCCATTAGGTCTCCTTTTTAATTATAAACCATGGTTTCTTTCATGTCAGACTGTTAAATGCAGTGGAACAAAACTGATTTTGGAGAATTAAATTCTATTTAGATTCATTTTAATTTTATTACAACTTTGCCCATAGGGATTGCCGTTTGTGTGTGTGTTTGGTAACTATTTTGGAAAAATACAATATTATAACAAGTACATAATAGAAAACAGCAAAAGCTGCATGAATGTTTAGATGGGAGAGAGAAATACATAAATATCAGGTGCTAGAGATACGAAAATTATGTGTTAGCTGTTTACTTACTCCAAAATTAGGTAAGTTAGCACTTGATGACAGTTGAGCCTGAGATCCATGCCATATCATCTATAACATGTGTCCATCTGGCTTGCTACAAATCTGTTTTGGCCAACGTGCCTCCAGTGCTCTAGAGGGTGTCATGCTCCATGCTCTGCTTCTTCCCTGTCCACATGCTCGCTCCATGGAGCAGCCTACCTGAGCAAATGGGCTTGGGCTGTCCTGGCAAGAGCATCCCCAGCTGGACCTGCAGCAGTCTTGGCAGTAGCTGCCTCTTCAAGCTCTGGGCCACACATGTCTGGGATGACCCTCAAGGAAATGTGAACATATCGACCTAATTGATTGACCTTGCATTTCCCATGGCTCTGTAATGGAGATTTTAAGTACTGTATTTGACCTTAATTTCTTTAAACTGTTTAAAAACAAGCTAAGGTTTAATACCTGCTTTTGTCCTTTTTCTGAACTGCAGCCACCATGAATTGCTTAACTAACTCATTAAGGCCCTAAGCCAAGCTGATGTCTAAGCCAACTATACCTTTAAGACCCATTGAAAGGCCTGGGACTAACCAAGCTGAAACCCACAGCATGCTCTTTTCATTGCTTGAATACCTCAGGTAACTTGGAGCTAAAGTGTGTTAGAACACAATTTGACAAACTAATTCTTTATTTTAAAAATAAAAACAGTTCTCCGTTTCCTTGCAAAAATAATCAGTGCTACAGTTTCTTCTTAACTTTTATTAGAAATTATTGGTAGCCTTCTAACCCCTTGTTGCCTAATTTAAGATTTTAGGTTGCTTCTATTTAGCCTTGTTATCTGGATTCTTTCCACTTAGCCAGAAGCAATAGTAAAGTTCCCAATAAATGTCATAGAGCTCTACTACTTCTTTTGTCTTCTGCTGTAAAAGCTTTCTTTGGAGTATGGGATTCTACTGGGTTTGTTTGTTTTTTTTTTACTTTTTACTGGTTTTCATTTTATTAGCAAGTGATAATTAAATTGAAGAGTGTCAGTGCCAGTGAGAAGCATCACAGAGGAAAGTCATTCTTTGAAATAAGGTTTTGTAATAATTTTTAAGAGAGGAACACAGTAAGCAGAAGGACAGAGAAGT
This sequence comes from Neodrepanis coruscans, assembly GCA_013400695.1. Lineage (NCBI taxonomy): Eukaryota > Metazoa > Chordata > Aves > Passeriformes > Philepittidae > Neodrepanis > Neodrepanis coruscans. The sequence goes on along the minus strand of VYZS01075103.1, from coordinate 41,257 downwards.
AGACCTGCTATATGAATGTAATATACAACTAATAAGTAAAATATAAAGACCAAAATAACAAATGGTACATTGCAAAAATCAAATCCTCCTTTTTCTTGATAACACATTTGCTTATGTTCAGAATTTTCTTAGCAATTGTCATCGGTTTTATTAGTTGCTTCTGTGCCCCATATAATGTGGCAATTTTGCCAATTAATTACTGGCCTTTATAAGGGGATTAAAAAAATTCAACTTTTTTCTTAATATCACAAAAATATTAGAAATCAGTCCAGATGAGGGAGAAATTAAATGTGCTATTAACCATTGCTGCTTTAAAATATGTGTAATTTGTGTACTCTTTAGGAAGACCTACATAGAAGTTGGCTGAATGTGCCTATTTTATATTATTACTTCAGTATGTTGCAGAGTAATCTAGTATTTCTCAAATGTGTTTCTTAGGTTTTTTGTTTTCTAAATTACTTAAGCTAAAATTCACTGAGACATGAGTAAATGTTTAAGTTTGGTATCTGGCTGAGCACATGTGAAGGGTTCTCTCCCTTTTCCTTAGAGAATTTTGAGACCTTTTTCTCTGCATCCAGTAACATCCTCAAAATGTAGTGTTTGAAGTCAGTGGCATTGACATATACAATGACAAATTGGAAGGACTATAGGAAGGATCTTGCAGCACTGTAATAATGTCATTTTTTTATTATAAGAAGACTTTCAATAGAAATACAGAATTGCTTCCTTTTGGTGATAAATCCTTGGCACAGTATCTTGCATGCTTGCATCTAGAAAAACAGATAATTTTATAGACTGATTGAAAATTTCAGTTTAAAATTAAAACCTTGTAAAAATTGCATGCACTAAGAATCCAGTCTAGTCTTATCAGCTGTCAAGGACTTGCAAGAAAGATTCCTTCCTCTCATTTTTTTTATCTTGTACTCTTTTTTTTCATTCTCTGTGAAGAGATAAAAAGTTAAATTTGGTTCGAAAATACCTTAATGGCTTCTCAGAGTAACATTTACCTGCTCTGTGTACAGAGGGTTTCAAGAGGATTTAAAAAGGAACATTGCATTAACTATTTCTTCCATTCCTTGGAAAATTTAGAGCCAAGTTTTGTGACACAGGGAAAAATAGTAAGATCTTGAACTCTTCTAGCTTTGGATGAAGAATGTGGGAAGAAAGTGATTATTAGATAAAGCACTGCAAGTGCATTTTGGAGAAAGGCAATTGTGAAGTTGAAACTCCTGCTTCATCACAAGTGAATTTAGATAAATTTTGTTTTCAGATGATAAAGGTTCAACATTGACCTTTTCTTTCTTTCCCTTATTTGTACAGGTTCTGTTGTTCTTATTACAGCCTATCTACCTGATTTAATGACATATTTTTGAAATTTCCTGCACATAATATTTGCAAAATAAGCCAGAAATTTCAGAAAGGATTTTTTAAAAAGTATAAACTCTATTGTATGGTGATTATCACATTGAATACATAACATAATTTTTTTAATAATTAAACTGCTCTGATTACTTTTACCCTCTACTTGATTACAATGAAGCTTTATGGGCAGCTGTAATTAACCTCTACTGATGTTAATTATGCACAAAGTGGGATTTGGAACTGCTGACCGTGCAATTTGTTAAGTGACTCAGGAGGTGATATGGATTGTACAGTGTTTATATGCACTCTTTCAACCTATTGTACAATGTGAAGTCAAAGTGGTGAGAGCTGTGCTTTGAAAAAAATATGCAGAATTTGTTTGCTCAGTAAAGTCATTGAAGTTGATCTATCTTGGAGCCAAAATGACTACAGGTTTCACCAAGATACCTCAGTAAGGAGTAAGGATCCTGCTGTGAAGAACTTCTTGTAAAAGGTTATCAAGCTAAGATAAATGTGGTAAATTCTTCAAAGGGCTGCTTTCAGGAAGGTCCAGTTCTGCTAAGAGCCCATACACAGAGTAAGACCACCACTCTATGTGCTACCTCTGCACGGAGTTTACAGGTCCTGGCAGTAACCTCATGAACTATGGAAGAGTGAGGGCACAGTTATGTTCTCTTCAATGATGTAAAGGTGTTGACATTTCAATACAAAACTGCTCAGGTAGTTATCTTATGTAAAAGTAAAATTTTTTGGGTCAGTTTGTAAGATTTTTAGGAAAATTTCTCACTCTTACCATGTGGAGGATTAAATTCTGTTTTATGCAGGGATCAAAACAGGTTATTGGTGCATGGTTTCCTCAAGCTGCAAGCAATGCTAGAATTAGGCTTGCAAATAATTCTACAAATAGACTAAAGCAATTAAATTGAAATAGCTCATGTTCTGTTAAAATGAAAGTTTAACCAGCTAAAAGTATATTTAAAGTCAAACAAAACATTTTCAAATTTGATTTGTTTATAAACAAGCAGTTGAGAACCCAGGATAGAAGTTCTCTAGTAAGAACCTGGAGGCTTAAGGATCAATCTCTATTAGGGGAGGGCTGGATCCTGTGGGGCCTCTGAAAATATCTGGGTTTCATGATAGTCTCTTTGTGGAAATATGGTCTTCCTACATCTACTCCAGTTTTGCTAAATGGGAAAAATAGCAAGGAGTAAAAATGTTGTTTGTGATGTTGGCTTTGTTCTGAATTCTTATGGTGCTCATGACCGTTTGGATTTGCAGAGTTCCTTGGTACAATGAAACCTGTCCAGAATTAGTGCCTTGCATGTACACCTTCTGGCCAGTGAAAATATCTGGTGAGGACTTTGTCAGTATAATTTAGATCTCTTCTCTGCATATTGACTAAACTGCTTCATTAGAAGCAGAGAAATACAGGATCAATGCTTTGTTAATATAATCTCCTTGTACTACCAAATTTTCTTTCCTTTGTAGTTTCTTGTGAGTTGAAATTAAAATATCCAATGTCATAGTGGGATTAAGTCAATATAATAACATATTCAGGTAAACATATTTTTAATTTTTAAAAAAGATTTTAAAGTATTTGTGAAACAAGTTGAAAATGCTATTTTTAGTAACAATGTATTTCCTTAGATGAACTAGAAATCAGCACATCTTAAAGGCTCATAAAGCTGCAAAAAGTTATTTTTCTTTTTGGTAATCATTCCTTGTGTATTATTGCAATGTGTGAGTACAATAGTGTTCTAAATCAGTGTCATTATACATATCACAACAAAAGAGTTTGGTATTGAAAAGTACAAAAATACACACTAAAACTGAAAAAAGTTTTTTCCCTAGTTTTCCATCTATAGGCCTTATTAGCAAACCCCAAGTTTTCCCCAGCTGGTTTACTCACAGTCTTGTCCTATGCCTCAGGTGTCTTCCTAAAGTTTACAAGTAGTTGCCACTAGTAGTGTGGGACTCGTAGATGGAGCTTTTAATTTTAATTCCTACAAATTATCTTACCTGTCTTCCTAATCACTGCAGAAAATATATGTAATTATATCCAGCTTTTGCACATTGTTTTTTCTCTTGAATTCTGGAACTAAACCATGGACTTTATATCAAAGCACTCAGATGAAATTTTCATCTAGGTTTTTCTCTTTTACTTACTCAAAGTATTCTTTTGCCAATACTTGACAAATGTAATCTTCCCTATTTCCCTCCTAATCTTCCAGAAAAATATTGAGGAGAAGATTTATTTCTGGTACTACTTCTTCATTTATAAGTCTTCTACAAGCAGTTCTCTGTGGTTCTTTCTGTTAATCTAATCAAGTACAAGCTGTTCACCATCAATTTCTAAGCTGCTCACATTCTATTCCCATTTTCTTACTATTGCCCTATAATTTCTTAAGTAATATCCCATTCATTACAGAGAAGCCACTTGTCTGGCTCTCGACTAATCCAAACCATCAGCCTCCTTGTTGCTGGATTCCCATTAAAGCAATCTTTCTGCTTTTTCTGCAATGCTTCTTATACCTGCAGAGAATCATCTACANTCTGTTCAAGATTTTTTAAGCAGAATTCTAATTTACATTCTGTGCCTTTAAGCCTTTTTTCAGATGGTTTGCAATTAGTGATAAATTGCCTGGGAATGCTGTCAGTAAAAACTTGGGAGTAGATGATCTGTCTTTAGGGCAGGGGTCCAGTCTGGATACTGGATCCTTTCTCTCTCTCTCTGTTTTTATATCTCCTTTACAAAGATAACAAGATCTCATCTTAAAACACCTTATTACGGAAAGCACACAAATGAAAATAGATATGTTTCCTGAAGAAAGGTCTATTACTGAGCAGACCAAGTNATTTTAATTCCTACAAATTATCTTACCTGTCTTCCTAATCACTGCAGAAAATATATGTAATTATATCCAGCTTTTGCACATTGTTTTTTCTCTTGAATTCTGGAACTAAACCATGGACTTTATATCAAAGCACTCAGATGAAATTTTCATCTAGGTTTTTCTCTTTTACTTACTCAAAGTATTCTTTTGCCAATACTTGACAAATGTAATCTTCCCTATTTCCCTCCTAATCTTCCAGAAAAATATTGAGGAGAAGATTTATTTCTGGTACTACTTCTTCATTTATAAGTCTTCTACAAGCAGTTCTCTGTGGTTCTTTCTGTTAATCTAATCAAGTACAAGCTGTTCACCATCAATTTCTAAGCTGCTCACATTCTATTCCCATTTTCTTACTATTGCCCTATAATTTCTTAAGTAATATCCCATTCATTACAGAGAAGCCACTTGTCTGGCTCTCGACTAATCCAAACCATCAGCCTCCTTGTTGCTGGATTCCCATTAAAGCAATCTTTCTGCTTTTTCTGCAATGCTTCTTATACCTGCAGAGAATCATCTACAAATAAGCTCAAAGTTGTCTCTCTCTTCTTTCAATTCCATGGTTCCACTAAAAGCTTACACAAACTTCCTGCAAGTTTGAAATGCTAAATGCTGCTCATGTGCTCTCCAGGGGTTGGTCTGTTCTGGGAAATTGTACTGAACAGATAAAACAAGAGGCAGTCAATGGCAAGATAGTCTTTGTGTTGGTAGACCAGAATTAATAGAGAGCCCAAGACTAGGACTGGTGGCTAAGTAATCTGCAATACCAGATCATAATCCTTAGCATATTACTGGCCTGTATAATTATATATGCAGTGCAAATAGATTTCATGCAAAAGAAAAACAGTATCCTCCAATTGTTAAAGGAGATTGTGATTTCTCCAAAGCATCTGTTTAAGATTTTTTAGGCAGAATTCTAATTTACATTCTGTGCCTTTAAGCCTTTTTTCAGATGGTTTGCAATTAGTGATAAATTGCCTGGGAATGCTGTCAGTAAAAACTTGGGAGTAGATGATCTGTCTTTAGGGCAGGGGTCCAGTCTGGATACTGGATCCTTTCTCTCTCTCTCTCTGTTTTTATATCTCCTTTACAAAGATAACAAGATCTCATCTTAAAACACCTTATTACGGAAAGCACACAAATGAAAATAGATATGTTTCCTGAAGAAAGGTCTATTACTGAGCAGACCAAGTGCTTGGGTGCCAGAAGCTGTGTACACCTGGAATAAGGCGCTCTGTACTTTTTGGATTAGGTAGGAAGGCCAGATGCAGCACCATACGGGGCAAGCTTGTCCACTCCCTCTTCCACATCTGCTTCAGGTGCCTCCATGCAACAATATCAGGAATAGCGCCACCCAGCTCTGGGCTTCAAAGACAGAATAAGTTGGTTTTAATTTACATGCAGAAATAATAACATTTATTGGGGGGGGCGGGGGGAACTGTATTGCTTTTCTTCCAGCTTCTTAAATTATAAGTTTCTGGTGTCAGATACTCTGGCCGAGGAAGTTAGTTTTCTTTCATCATGCTCAAGAATGTAAACATTTTTTGGGCAGTATCTTATCTATGAAATATATTATTAGATCACTGTGAGAGGTATTTAATTGGCATTCCAACAGAGCTTTGGAGAGGAGTCTTAGGAAGTGTATTCATCTGCTTGAGTCATAAAATAAATCAGAAATCCTCCATAGATCTCACTGGATTTGTCATTAGAGAAAAAGAGGCTAAGATTTCACCTTGGTCTTTTGCTTAGTGATTTATAAAGTTTATTATCTAAAGTTGTCTTATTTGATAATTAATTTACTATTTCCCTTTCACATTAACTTTGAATGCTAGATTTGAGTTTAAAGCTTTAGAAGCACTTTGACAAAACCAAATTCACTGGTTTTAATAATAACCTCTTGTGGCCACAAATCCAATCCATACTTGGCCAGAAATCTTTTTTTGTCAACACAATTCTAAGTGAGCACTAGAGAGATTGAAAATCTGTATCAGAAATGCTTGTATCTCTGATTGGTGACAAGTTTGTTCTAGTCTACCATAATTAGAAATGAAAACTGAAAAAATTGTTTTACAAGAGAACTTCAAAATAGTCCACAGAAAAATAAAGAAAACAGTGGGTGGTGATTGTGGGTGTTTAGAACATATCATTGGTGCTTACTTTTTAACTTTTGAACATTGAAATGTACTCTGTTACTTTATATATATATATCCTTTTCCTACTGCACAACTTACAAACTAATTATCAAATACAAAAAACTGCAAATTTTCTTGTTGGGAATGTTCAATATCTCCTATCAACTAATTTGAGTAGAATTCAAATTTAAGCCGAACTTTTTATGGTAATTTTTGATTGTCAAAAAAAATTATTAAAAATATTAAAGTTTTCTTAACCTACAATTTAATTTAAGAAAAATAATGAAACACATTACAAGAAATAACTGTTAGTCTCACTTGGATGTTACTCAGCTTTCACTGGTTTAAACACCAGTACCTTACTTTCTGTGCAGAAATGTGCTATATGTGTATGAATATTGTATGTAAAGGAAATAAAAACAAATATTGGACTAAGTCCTAGAGCTTGTCTAGAAAAGATATAAAAGGTAAGCTAAGCTATCCTTGAAGCCCACAATTTCATCTTCAAACAATAAAAGTCAGGCTACACAATTATTAAAAAAGAAGCTTCTGAAAAATATTGTATGCATATTTTAATATTTATAAGTATTTTATGAATAGATGTATGATACATAAATTTTGCAATGAAACTGAGTCCACCTCTCAAAGTAACAGTTATTTCTCTACCATTTAAATATTTTATTGCTTTGCTACCAAACAAATATGTGTGATTTTTTCAAAGTTGCTCTTCCTCTACTTCATAATTTTTAATCTGTCTTAATAAACTTTTCAAAAGTCAAAAATCACTCATAGGTGTTAATTTGTTGTCAAAAACTTATGCTTTAATTCTATCAGAGAGAAATGTAGGTGAGTGTAGGCTCTTTCCCAAAGTTTGAGTCAGCCACTGAAATGATAGAAAAGGAAGAGCAGAGCAGAATTTTTTGACTTCCAGCATGGCATTTTCATGAGTATCTAGTCTAAATTAATTTTATTTATGTTGTTTTTGTCTCATTGCATATCCTGATTACACTGTAGTTGTTTAAATAACAGAAATGGAAATCCATTAAACAGTATTATATATGAGGAAAAAAGCCCACCTAATCAGATACAATTATATGTCTACTTCTATATGAAATGGCACAGTTTAACTTGAAATAGTTTTACACCTTATTTTTGGTAAAAACCCTAAGAGATGGGAGTTATTTAATATGATACCTACATTGTATTGAGTGAAAATATTATTTCAGGTTTTTTTATTTATTCATATATCAAAAGAAATATAAAAATAAAACCTAAAAATTACATGACAATTATCAACAAGAAAGAGCAGCACCTGCTGGGCGTACAGTAGTACCATGAAGCAGCTGTGTGGTCAGCTTCTTCAATGCTGAAATTAACAGGGGCTAAATCAACAGCTTTAGTGTATTTAAAATGTACCCTGGCTGCCAAGGCTTAGCTGCTGAATTAAATCTATTGCTGAGACAGCCTGGTTTGGTATGTATATATACTATGCTAATGATAAAATAACAACCTGGATTTTCAAGGGAACCTCAATGTGACTCTTTAACTGTGGTCACAGCTTTTAAGTAGGTAAATACCACTGACATGAAATGGGATTTGTACACTGCTGCTTAACTCTGGCCAGTGTCTGGCCCTAGACTGTGCTCATTTTAGACCTCTTCTGCTGACCTGAAATTTGACCTCAGCTATTTCACCCCTTTTTTACTTTTTTAACACTCTTTACTTCCACCTTTTTTTGGCTTGTCAGTACTTAAAGGCTTATACAGAGCTGAAGGTGGTTGATGATAACCATAAATTTTGAGAAACCGTAATTTTATTTCCTCTTTTAAAGCTGGTTAGAAATGTTCTGACAGGACAGTTTTTATTGGAAAATAATTTGGTTAGATTAAATAAATCCAAAATTAGCTGAATACAACAAAAAAAAGCAATTGGTCACATTTTGACCAAACCTAAAAGAAAAATAAATTCCCAGGAAACGGGAAGCTGTTTCCAAAATCCATTTATTTCTGGTAGGTCATCTTGAGACATGTGTCCCACTTGGCAGAAAGCTCATTTACGTTTTCTTCAGGCTGGGTCTGCTTTAAAGAACAGTAAGGACAAATCAGCCTCACTACAAAGTACATTCAATTGGCTAGCCAAAAACAAAAGAAGAAAATGGAAAATGACCCATCCAAAATCAGCTCGCAGTGGAAAAAAAAAAAAAAAGCCTTGAATTTGTTTTTATTTCAGTAGCAAGATTTAGGAGGCAAATGTTCTGTCAGTAGATACATGAGAATGAAATAATGGCATTTTAAACAAAAGTGACCAAACCCTTAGCATACTTCTGTCAATAGATCTGTGCCAGTTTATAGCTTTTGATGGTTGGGCTTGGTGTTTTAATCTAGCTATTGTCAATTCCAGTTCTGTTTTTATTAATCATACCTGTAATGTCTGAGTAACTAACTCCAATGAAATTGGATTTAGAAGGTTCATATTAAAGAATAAAATGTTCAAGTACAAAACTGATGAACAGAAATATATATATTGGTTCTTTTTAAGTAATATGTATTGCTGCATACACCTTCAAGATATCTGTGAGATATTTAACTGTGTTTTTTGGCAGCTGTCACTAGTGTTATCCATCAGAACAAAAGCCCTGGCCAGTAACACTTTGCTGAGATGCTAAGGGGATATGGATTTTAATTTTGACCAGTTTCATATGATAGATAATGTGACAGATGACTGCCAAGGGAAAAAAAAGTAAAAGGACAGTGATAGAACTTGCACAATTTCAAGTAAATAATTAGACAATATTTCATGTAAAAGCAGAAGCTGGACTGTTGCAGTAGTTTATGCACAGAATTAATTTAGTGTGCTGTTTTACTAACTCTATTCAAGCAAATTGTCACTGTTGGCATTGAGAGAGAACTTGGGGATTACAAACACTTTTTTGCAAGAAGATCTGAGGAGTTTTTGAAACATCTTCTCATTGCTTCCTCTTGGTGTCCTTTTTTATTACATTCAATGAAGCACCTAGATAACACGTGCAAGAAAACACACTTGTATCACGAAAAAGCTTGATGTAAGGGTGTGAGGAAAGGGAGAACAACAATTACTTTCTTGTAAATACACAGTTTTCTGGAAGAAGAAAGGAAAGAATCATTTTGAGAGACCTGACAGCAGCTACTCTGACACAAGTCTCTTTCTCTGTGCTAAATGGAGAAGTTATGTTCCTTCATCTATACCTGTCTGATGCTTTTTTCCCCTCCCTGTATATTGTGCTTCCTGTACTCTCACTCAGCTCTTTGGCTGCCAGATTCAAAATAAACCAGATTTTCTTAGGAATTTAATAAACAGATCTCTGTTAATGCAATCTAGTTTGACTTGATTACAGTAAACTCCAAACTCCATAACAGATTAGGAAGCATCCACATGAGCAACTTGATAGGCTGAAGCAAGTGGTGGGCATAATGATGTGTGACTGCAGGGGCATTTTAATTTGCATTAATATGAAGAGAAACCATCACTGAAAGAAAGATACTGTGTTTCAACAACTTCTCACAGGCTCCATTTAAAACCAGGAATGGTGCTATTGTGGGCCATACCTTTTGTGTGCCCATGAGAAATGTGGTTGTTACCATAGCTTTGGAGTTTTTTAGCTGAATGGTGCTGACTGTGTTTTCACACAGAACGGAGAGATTTTAACACACCTGGGTATTCTCTGTAAGTACATCTCAAAAAAAAAAAAAAAGTAAAAAATTGGAGCCCTCACTGGTCTGGTATCAGCTGGAATGCAGCATGGATAGCCTCAGGCTCACTTTTCTCTACTTAGAATTTAAAACTAGAAAATTGCTGAGCTTCAGACTGTACCATATCCTCAAGGTTTCCACTGTTCTAGCAGGAGATAGTTTTGGGATTATTGGTGGCCTTTGCCAGTGAATGCAGCAGGGGGTGTCTGTCCTCTAACATTCAGAGATCCAAGAAGTTTATATGATTCTGTCACATGCTGATTTTATTTGAAGTTTTTACAAGACAAGTTACATTTCCCTGCTGAAAATTTCTAAGACTGTTTTTTCACACCCCGTAAGTCTTTGATAAGATATCTAGATAAGAATGTTACACTCTATGGCACTATATTAAACATGCGTTTTTTGTTTAGTTTAATCTCCTGTCCGACAAGTGCTGAGTGTCTAAGGACACCTTGAACAAAAGGGAGTATTTCACCTTGAAAATGAAAAGTGCTAAAAATGGTGAGGGGAAAAAAAGCTTTAAGCAGTCCTATTTAAGATAGACCAATTTTTAGAAATGATTATTCTGAGAAATATAATTAAACACTGCTATAATTTCTGACAATCTTAAGCTACCGTGTAAGTTTAGCTACTTCCTCATGAGTGTTGGATGCAGAGTTTATCATAGTCTTTTTGACTTTAAGGTAACAAACAATAGGGACCTCTACTCTTGAAGACATTGTTTTGTATGTCTCTGGAACCGAGTTCAAATTAATAAAGCTCTTTCAAGGATAGCTATAACAGAAATAGATGAAACCAAAAGCAAGAACATGTTTAAAATAGTCAGAATGCTTGTCTTCTTTGAAATCATCTAATTTTAATAAAAAACAATATGTATTTTAACTACTCAATGTGCTGATTTATTCCATGCAGAAAATATGTTGCAGTATATTCTGATTTATTTTAAGTAGGTGAAAACTGGAATTTATGTCAGGTTAGAAACTGCATTTTCTGATTTTCATCCTGAATTTAAATGGTAAAAATAGCAGGAAAGAAACTATTTCCATAGAACAGAAAATTCCATTTCAGATATCTACAATCTCTGGGTCTGCACAAATGAAACCACCTCCTTTTGTAAGAGAGTGACAAAAAAGATGTGTGTTTAGGCTGGTTTGTTCCAGTTTGTATACGAAAACTGTATGACCTGTAAGATGACTTCTTAGATGGGATCACAAGTGGGAAGGAAACAACCTGGCCAATGTGTTCAGGGTGGTTCTTGTGGAGGGAAGGGACGATTTTTTGTCTGATGAGTGTGCCCAGCAAGAAGACGCTGGGGGATGTGAAGGCTTGAAAGAAGAAAGGAAAGAAGAGGGCCCAGGAGCAAAATCTCAAGGTGGCAGGAAGAGGGAGTCTTTCCTATAGGTATCTCTAAATATAAAACTCAGAAAGCCACAGAAAGATCCTGAACTAGAAAATAATACTGTGGGGATTAATTTACCCTTCAAGAACAGGATCAATGGGAGTGTGTTTCAAACCTTTTTAATGTATCTTTCCACCATGTTTCCTATTTAAACTGACACCTTGTTATAGTTTATTACTTTACTATTCTGATAAATATGTTTTGATATCCTTTGGCATGTTTGCTTAAAAAAAGGGGGAAAAAAAGTGTGAACAGCTTGCGGCTGAGCAGGTGGCCAGGGCTGTTCTGTTAAGCTGTTTTTCCTGAGATGCACCTATCCTTATCCTCATCACCCCTCTGAGACATTCTGGCAAATCACACCAGCACCAAGTAATACTGAAGTGATCTAAGCTAAAAAAGTAAAAAGGGCTACCAAACTCTGAACTTTCTCCTCAAACTCAGTAAATGAATGGTTTTCCATATGAAAACTTTTCATACTGTTGTTGGTTAGGGAAGGGCTGTAGGTTGACCAGGAATGGGGAGCAGGGGAGTTGTTTTTTGAGACTTTGTTTTTGTAAGAAAGTGAAGCAGATGGATCCCAGCAGTTTGTGGTGCACCTCATTGGTGCCTGGCTGGCTGATGCATGCTCATGTGCCCAGGGGTGGGGAGTGTGGGGCCCCGGCCCACCCCATGCCACCATGACCAGTCTGGAGCCCAGGCAGCGAAGTGGCTGCCATGCTGGCTTCTGCTTGCACTGCCAGAGAAGGTGACGGTGGCAGGAAGGGCTGAGTGGTGGCGACTGAGCAGGCGAGCATGGCTGCTCCAGTCTGTTGGATCAGTGTATTACAAGTGCCCACCAGTCCTCACCCATGGGGCCAGCGCGGGGACAGCATGACACAGGCCTCCGGCCGCTCCTGGTCCTGGAGCATGGGCAGCAGTGGAGTGTGCCCACCGGCTCCCTGCTGCTGCCACAGCCCCCTCTGTCACTGGAATCAGTGGCACAATGGGAAGGTGATGCTCACCTGGGAGGCAGTAGCAGGGCAGCACTGCTAGTGGCCAGTTCCTGATGCAGAGTGGGCAAGCCCCGGGCTGGCAGGCACCCCATGGGCAGTGCCTCCAGGCACCTTCAGGTATCTGGCAGTGGCGGAGCCCACCCTTTGGCTTCCCCTGCCCAGCTGCACTGCAACTGAGAGTAGCAGCAGGATGTGCAGCTGGGCAGCACTGCCCCGGCAGCACCATGCGGAGCTGGCTGCTGCAGGAGGCATTGGGTGGTCTCACAGGAGCAGGTGTCCTGTGGACACTGGCGCCGCTGCGAGCACCACTCCAGCAGCAACTTGCTCGGTCCACGCTGCTGCAGGTGGCTCTGCCAGGTGTGGTGCCGGCCACCTGGGGCCATGTCTGGGACAGTCGCCCATGGGCAGTGCCCCAGGCTGCCCAGGGGCTCCTTGCAGTGCTGGAGGTGCTGGCAGGCAGCAGGGGCAGCATCTACCATGGGCATTTTTGGTGGAAATAACCATGTTTTCCTCAGGATGGATCCCAGAGAGGAGAGGGCAGTGCCCTGGTGCCACGTGACACTGATCGATAGAAAAACAGCATGCACAGGAGAAAGAGTCCAAGAAAATGCAAGTATAGGGCATTATAAAAGGAGCACATCCAGAAGTCCTGGCCTGTTTTTGGCTCACCTTTTGTCCTGGCTCCCTTTCAGCTCCCAGCTCTTGGCTCTGCTCCCTTGCCCTCTCGGATCTCTCCCTTGGCCCTGGCAGCAGCATGGTTGGACCAACAGTGGAGACAGTGCAGCACTGAGGACCATGCAGCTCCAAGCAGTGGTTCCTCTTCCCCTTGTGGTCCCCTGGGGTTTTCTTTCATTCTCTTTATTTTCCAGCAGCTCCAGAGTGGGGACCCTGTTGCATCACCTCGCATCATGAGGCAGCACTCATTCCTTTCCCTCCACAGCCCAGGAGCTGGTCCAGAGCAGCAAAGGAGTTATTTCTTTTGTGTGTTATTGTCGGGTTAAAATTTTGTAATTAATAAATTGCTGTGTTGTTTTTTTCTCTATTATGTCTCTTGTAACATCCCCTATTGTCCAAACCAGGACAGCTACATTCGATGTGCCCGCTTTCCCAGTTCCCTTAGTCTTTCCTTCCTTTTTTTTCCTCTCTTTTCTCTCTTCTTTCTCTTCTCTTTTCTCTCTTGATCAAACACTATCTGTGCTATATATGGTGTTTTCCCATTCTTGCCTGTAGAATGTCCTGTTTAAGATGGCAGTGATGGTTTCCTTTGAAACAATTCTAAGTCTGGTCTACCAGGAATCCATTATGAACACCCTCATAAAGCATAAGCACAAATCCTCAGAAAGACGAGTGATTGCTCAAGAGGCCCCTCTCACCTTTAAGGAAATCCTAAACACCCGATTGCTCTTGGTAGCCATGGTTCCAACATTCTTTCTGTACCTGTGGAAATGAAGAAGGGAAAAAAACAAATACTAATTTTTGGAAAGATAGGATTCTCATATGGAGACCAGCTACTTGGTGTCTCATAACCTGAAAAGTCTGTGCAAACAAAGTAAAAAACTGATAAACAAAAGAGCCACCTTCAGGTGGTGCATTTATGGCTCACTGGTGAAGAGGTATATAGTTACCAGCCGCTATATGCAAGAATTTGTTCCGATAATTTAGCTCGGCAAAGAATACCAACTTTTCTAATCTATGCTTTAGGCTAGAATGCAACATCTGTGATATATCCTAGCTCCTTAGTACTTTTTTTATAAAAACTCAAAATCGCTTTACTTTTCTGAGAATTTATAAATAATTCTTGTGATTATCTGCTTGACCATCTTGATCCTCTATAAGAGCAACTCTGCTGGCACCTTGAGTACAGAGGAGTATTGCAGAAGCCTCTTAATTTCTGCCGGGGATATGACAGAAGTATGAGGTTTCCATTTGTTAGCAGAGAGGTCAGCAAGGTGTTAGGTTTGTTATATTATTTCCCCAGTTACTTAGTCTCTTTCAGTATGAATAGCAGTGTAGTTGTCAGAAATACAGCATTTCCCTGAAGGTTTGAGCTAACTGAGCAAGCACCAAAGGGCTCACACTCCAGAGCAGCCACAGCCATCCCAATTAGTATGAACTTTGTTAGCTAATGCTGTCTCTTCCTGCCAGAGCAGGAAATGGCCACTGGGAGAATGATAGTCATCCCCCCAAAAAATGACAGTCTTAACATGAAGTCTGTGCATCCCAGCAATGCTATTTTGTTAATAAATTTAAAACTAATTAATATCTCCTAGCTAGTTTGTTTGTTGGTTTTTTTTTCCTGTGGGATTTTTCTCGCAACATTGTCACTCAGCTATAGGAACTGAAAGAAATAATTATTTGAAAAGTGTAATGAAATGTTAATGTTTTTTGTATTTTTGTGTTTAAACATCTCAGAATGCAAACTAGGTCATTGAGTACCTTTTGATACTGATGTACTTAGAAGGTACAGTTTTCATCCACGGGCTCTTCGGATCATGTGCAGTTATATTGATCACCGTAAGTAAAACTAGAAAAAACACGGTCACCAACAAAATTCAATTGGCTGCTATACAGAAGTGAAAGTTGGTTAATGAACTGGAACATTAAATAAACACAGATCTTTTCTGTCATAAAATGGATGTAGTTAATAAGTTCATATACTTCAGAGAGAATTATTTTCAAAGATAATTTTGTTTTTTTCTAAATACATACTTAAATACAGCCACAAACTTAGTAAAGTTATGGTTACTGACAGATTC
>VYZS01075102.1:9872-20427 GCA_013400695.1 Neodrepanis coruscans | reverse complement strand
TACACACACATTCACAAAATCAGCTTGGAAAAAATTTAAAAAAAAATAGGTTGGGTTGTTAGTCTAGCCACCACACAAAACAGTATTTCAGTATCTGTACTATAACCTCTCTACAAGTAAAAACCCCCAGGCTTCAGATTATCTGGAAAGGAAAATTCCAGCACCCAAATGAGCTAGTCAAGAGCTTTGCTGACTTCACTCTCTTAGTTAAAAATGTAATTTCTTACTAATATAGTAATGTCAAAAAAAAGCCAAGAGCAGATGTAATTACACTGGAATTGGCTGCTTCCTATTACATTGTTTTTCATCAACCAAACCTGAAGGAGCTCTACTATTTAGCTTTGGCTTTGTAACAAAGAAAAATCCTTATGTGATAGCTTTGTTCTCATCCTACCTCCTTCAAATGACTTTTTAATCTATTAACCATCTCCATCAAATTTTTCGGATGTGTAGAAATACCTAAAAGAATAATGTCTAAAAAGCTTCCTGAATATCAGCAGCTGGAGACAACTGACCAGACTAGGGGATGCCCTGAGGACAAAACATACAGGCACTACAACTCACCCTGCACACATCCCAGCACTACTGGGTACCAGTTTTGGCCAGCTGACAGGGTCCCAGGGACATGGAATAGGATAAAGGAAGGTTAAACAAAAAAAGCAGGGCACAGAGGACACCACACTTCATTAGTTCTGCTGCTGTGGAATTTTTTTTTTCCTCTTTGGTGCAGCTATGTAATATCTTTCTGGTATGGCTAAAATAGCAGGAGCCTAAGGGCAAATGTGACCTTATATTATCTGTTTCAATGCTATTTTTCCTCCTTATTTTTTTTCTCTCCTTCCTACGTATGTTCCTTCTCTCTCCGTCTGTTTTCTTCTCCCTCCTTCTCTTTCAAGTTACTGAAGTTAGAAAAGAGTGCTGCACTGCTTCATCAGCCTCTTCTACAAACTCCCACCCAGCCAGCTCCTCTGTCTTCCTGCACTTCCTCTACTCTGTGCTCATTTGTAAAAAGTGGTAATTCATTGGTCACCAAATACGTGTTTATTCAGCTGCCAGAAAAAGCTTTTCCTGCTTTCCCAGACAACAATCTGTCTGAATTCTTCCAGCAGCTGACACAGGACAGTTTAATCACATATCTACCAAAGTAAAATCCATACAAGTCACCTTTCCAGTCTTCATGCCAAGCAGCAGCAGTACATTCTGCTTCCTGAGATGAAGCATAGAACACTAGTGGTACCTACAGGCCAAAGCACAGGGAATGCTGCTATTTTTTGCACGGGGCATTTGTTTTATACTTTCTGCTGCTACTCAGCCATAACACATATCCAGACACTAAACCTGTGCACTCTGTTGCCCTGCAAGCAGTCTGCAAGCTGGTGAGACCTGACTGTCACACATGCACAAGTGCTCTCCCCTGCTCAGGCTGCACTCAGAACATCCCCACTGAGATGACACAACAAGAGCAAACAGACAACCAATGTTTTCCACAAAGCTATCCTGATCTTAAAATGAAATTGCAGCCAAGGAGGACTTCAAGAGGACTTTCCATTCCACAGGTTCAAGAATGCAAGTGGGGCCAGAACTTCATCAAACTACATTGCTACTGAAAATAAAGCTGTTTTCAGCCTCCTATTTCTGTCTGCAAATTAGGTGTGTCCCTAGAAGACAGTTGGAAAAAACTATTAAGAAGTACCTAAGAGCTATCAGACATGTTTACTGTAGAATAACTAGGCTGCATTAAGTCCCTACCCTGCTTAAAACTAAAAAGTTCTGACAGACAAGCAGGGAGGACTTGATTTTCTTTTTTTAAATGCAATTAAACTAGTAACTTTTTAATTTCAGGTTTAAATTAAGAAAAGAAACAAGTATCATAACATCACATCACAAATCCATTCCCAGCTGACACACTGAGAAAGCAGCAGATTCTTCTCTAACCACTTTCCTAAAAATTTCCTCAGCATCAGTGTCAAGAGGCTGAACAACAAGAGGAATATCATCTCCTGTGTACCTGGATGTTCTAAACTGACACATTATATAATAATTAGTAACACAACATTGCTTTTAACTCCTCCATACAGCGAAGAGAGCTCTGGCAGGCAGAGGATTTGAGTTTGTCTCAACAATTTCCAAAGGCAATGTGAGCTATCAGCACAGGGTTGACATCAACAAAAGGAATAGCTCAAGCTTGAGATGGAACCCAGCCAGGATTGCAGTCATCTCCCAATAGCTCATTTCAAAAGATAAAACACCCTTGTTACCAACCAGTCTAAATTTAGAATTAATTAGAAGACGAGGCACAATCTTGCAGTTTCAGACAGGCTTGCTTTAGGTGACAGCTAAACTGGCATTTTCAGTTCATGACCATATTTTACAGCTTTTATGAAAAGTTATCTCTGAACAGAAAATTTGTCAATTTCTTACATAAAGATGATTTTTTTAAAATCAAATTTAATTTAAAAAATTATGTCAGAGAAGTATATAAAGGAAAAAAAAAGNATACAGCGAAGAGAGCTCTGGCAGGCAGAGGATTTGAGTTTGTCTCAACAATTTCCAAAGGCAATGTGAGCTATCAGCACAGGGTTGACATCAACAAAAGGAATAGCTCAAGCTTGAGATGGAACCCAGCCAGGATTGCAGTCATCTCCCAATAGCTCATTTCAAAAGATAAAACACCCTTGTTACCAACCAGTCTAAATTTAGAATTAATTAGAAGACGAGGCACAATCTTGCAGTTTCAGACAGGCTTGCTTTAGGTGACAGCTAAACTGGCATTTTCAGTTCATGACCATATTTTACAGCTTTTATGAAAAGTTATCTCTGAACAGAAAATTTGTCAATTTCTTACATAAAGATGATTTTTTTAAAATCAAATTTAATTTAAAAAATTATGTCAGAGAAGTATATAAAGGAAAAAAAAAGCAAAATTTTCCCCTTATTTCTATTATTTGGCTATACTGAGGCACAAGGGAAAAGGAGGGTTGCAGCAGAGATGGTTTTAAATGGTGACAGAAAAATATGATGCTTTAAGGAGGTAATGCTGTTGAGGATGTATATTCAAAGTCAAATCTTGTAGTCACCTGGCTGGTTATACTTAAATGACTCTTGCCAGGTACATCCATCTTAGAAAGCAAAACAAAATGTAGGGATGAAATGGAGGTACCAGCCAAAGAGATTTGGTGTACCTCCAGCTTATGAGAGATGGTATCATTAAACAACACATTTGAGTGTACTGAGTGTCCTTCCAAGGCACCCAAACCAACACAAAGATGGTCATCCTGAGCCCACTGTCTGCCTTGTGCTGGCAGTACAGCTTGTACAGCAAAGTGGCCTAGGATCAAACAAACCCTATTTCAAAGAAGCAAAATACCTCCAACTAAGGAGCCATATATTGAAATAACAAACCCCATGATCACCATTCTCTTGCAAGTGAAGGGATGAATATGTACTTTCAAGAATCGAGCTGGACTGCAGGAGACTCAGCTTGAATGAGCTTAAAATGCTGCACAACAGTCACCCACTCATCTTCCAGCCCACTGACAGTTTCTAAAGCATTCATGGTGATTCAGCCCCTACAGATCCAGGTACGAATGTGTTATCCCATGATCTCACACTCCGAAAAAACCTGCAAGGCTTTATTTCCTTTTTTCTGCCTTTAAAAAACTCTTCTAGTATACAGAAGAGTGCAGCAGGACATTATGATACCAGATGTACACAGAACAGCAGTTTCAAAGGTGGAGGTCTCAGAGCAGCTTCATACTCATCTATTTTTTCCATTTTTAAAATAGCAACCAGCTATGTTACAGGACAGAGTGAAGATGGGAAGGATTTACTGTATAAAACATAACTGGCTTTATTGAGCAGAGAAATGAAAAGAAGAACAAATTTCTGATTGGATTAGGAACACTGGAAACATTGGGCTTTTTTTGAGGTTTTATATCTCTTCCCAAATACTAAATGAACACTACCCTTATCTAGTGGCCACCAGGGCCATGGTGACCCAGAAGCCAATTTTACAAGGACAGAGGGCTTTGGAGTGAACTACAAGACAGAAATGAATGTCACAGCCTTCCTAGTCACCATGCCTGCTTAGCTCTGTTCATTCCACTTAACTGGATCCAGATGAGCACGAAATATAATTCTCTTCCTCAAGCTAAATGGAGACAGATCATAAATTCCATAAATTCCACAATCTCTGTCTAAAACAAACGTAATACATTTCTGAACTCAAACATATATCTCAGATCTTTAATTCAATTTTACTAATTAGAAGACATTTTCTAGCTATGGGAATCACTGCTTGTTGCAGCTAATCACTGTCCATGCATTGTCATCCGTGTCAGACAAACTGATCCATGATTTTACATGTACTCAGAATATGTAAGAAACCTCAACAGCCAAGCCTTGGTATCTTACCCAGAGAGTCCATTTTGTTTTCTTCTATTAGCCTGTTGATTAGGCCATTGGCTTTCTCAATGGTGCACACAGCAACATCCAGAGCAGAGAAACGTCCAGCAGGAGCCATGCTTCCCATGTAGCCTTCAACTCTCACATCCACCTCCTGAAATAAGGCCTGTTTTCCAAGGATACAGAATGTTATGCCAAGGTTACAACTCTGATTTTTGTCTAATGCCTGCTGGAATGACATAAAAGCCTGCATTCTATACTACCTACAATTTCTAGTACTGTTAATGCTAACTAATCAGATTAAAGCCATAGCTCAGCCAGTTACTGACACTTCTTTTTTCCACTGTCATTTTTTATTTCCAAGGCAGAAGCCACAGAGTGTAGGTTGCAAGATCAATTGTGCATAACTGAGTAAAAGATAAGGACTACTTTTTATATAAAAAGATTTAATATTAAAGGTGTTAGAGAACACACAAGAGCTACAGTTTATAATACCAGTGGGTTACATACAAAGAAGCCTTCCTTTTGAGAAACCTTGGGCAAAAGCCAAACACAACAATGACACAAAGCCAAGAAAGCCAAGAAATAACCACCTCTTTTCTTCCAGGACCCATCACTGCAGTGCCAGAGCTTTGGCACATCACACACAGCATTAACAAAAAGAACAAACGTTTGGACCTCATGGGTAGGACACAGTATGATTTCAAACATGCACAGCTACAGCCAAACCTTAGGCCAGGAGCAGTAAAACACAGCACTGATAATCCTCCAGCTTTACGAGATTAAAGCAAAAACGTGTCACCATTATCAAGCGCTACAAAGTAGCTTTTGCACTCAATTCGTAGGATTTGCCAGCAATTTGCAAGGTTAAGATTCTATCTCAGCTGATTAACAACCACAATGTGCCAGAAACCATAACAAAAAAAACATAACAAAAATGCCTGCTGGCTTTGGATTTGGTTCTAATCATTGTTGTCACCTAATGGAATCAATGTTTGATATGAAAGCCTTTCACGAAAAAAATATGTTTAAAAAAAAAGTGTTCCCACTGTAATTTTATTTTTTAAATGCCTGGAGTGAGGAAGACAAGACATAACTACATTCTGGCAGAAAAAATATAAATTAACAAAGTTAAAGTGAAATCAAGACCAAAAATTGTGGTGGAACACCCCAAGGAAAGCTAAAACATCTTTTTATCCTTTTGGATAACACTGACACCTTTATATGTGTTAATAGATGCAAGTAACAATGTTTTAAAAGTCAAAGCTGAAATAAAATATTTTAGTTGACTCCATAACATTTCTTCACGTTTCCCTTTTTGGCTTAAACTTCCATTTTTTGTAAATCCCAACTTAGAGCAAATTTTAAATTATCTACAAATCCTGCCTGAAACAACTCTGCAATTTCCCCACCTCCCCCACCTCAAATTAATGCTTTTGCATTTCTGTTCCAAAAATGTGACCCAACAACTACTACCCATAAATTCAGCCTCCTTGAATGTTACTTGCCTGCAGGTAACATTTCTTCTCCTTGGCCACAGAAACAAAGGGAAGGATGAGAAGAGCTTTCTTACGAGTCTCCAGGACTCGTTTCAAAATCAGCAATTCTGCAACAAGAGTCTTTCCAGCACTGGTAGGAGCTTGGGTTAAAAGAAAAAAAAAAGGGTTGTTTTTTCAATTAATTTTTAAAGTCTAAAAACAAAATCCAAAGAACAAGTATCACAGAGCTAGCACAGAAGGAAGTTACTGCAGAACTTAGAGTGAGACTCTTCAGTTGATGCCTCTCACCCACAGCCACAACCACATTTGCAGTCAACTCTATAAAGAGTCAATAAGACTAAAAAATCACCTGGCTCTATTCTAAGATTTTCATCTTCCCAGTGCTGCTCTGGAACCTTTTTCTCACAAAGAATAGGTAACAAATTGTAATTTCCCGTGGATTTCTAGTTGACCAGTCCTACTTCTCCTTCTGCATTTCTTCTGCACACACACACACACACACACACACACACACACACACACACACACACACACACACACTATGTGAAGAGAAATTAGAAAGGGACTGAAAAAAACAGACAGTAAATAACATTCTCAAAAGTATTTATATCTGTTATCATTATTGCTGTTATCATTCAGTTTCTAGACAGGTTAACATAGTCTAAAATAAAAAAAGAGTTGACATTAACTGACTCCTAATTAGCAGTTTCTAAAGGAACTTTAACAGAGAAAATAGGAGGAAAACATCTCCTCACATCCAGAAAAGAGACCATTAAGCCAGTTTTCAGACACAGCAGTGGCACAGGTCTTCCTGGGATGTCTCCAGAAAAAAGAGGATCTTGACCTTTTTATCTGCCAGATCAGAATCCTTCTGCACCAATATGTTCTTGTAAATGGCAGTGGAAAAGGTAGGGGGGACTGTTTTTGTCAAATGTTTGCATACCTGAGTAAACTAGGTTCTTCCCTTCCAGAACTTGTCCCAGCATTAGGCATTCTGCTTGCCATTCAAACATCTGTACTACTCCCAGACTGTGGTATTTCTCCAAAACTGCTTTGGGAAGACCCCAGCTTGCAAGGAGCAATTTGTCTGCTTGGTCTTCAGGAATATTTACCTGCTGATACTGACCTTTGGGAGGAGAAAATAAAAAAAAAAAATTTCAAAAGTCAAGTATCATCCTTGAATCTGAGGTTGCTGAGGTTATACACCTAAATGTCAAACTTCTCTACAGAATCCTGTATTATGAGAAAAGGCAATAAACTATCTGCCCTGTATTTTTCAATATTTCCTATGGATGTTTCACCATTCTTCTTATCTCCTGACATATTTTTTCCAATTTTTCCTCCTCTAAAACTTTCCATGTTCAATTCATTTCTTCACCAGAGTCTTGCTCCAGTATTTGCTTGTGACACAGAGCAGCCATTACCCAATATATACTCAAACAAGGCTTCAGCACTGATTGATATAACAGCATTACAATGCATTTGCCATCTCATTCTTAGCCATACCATTTCCCTTTTAAATGACTGCTACTGAGACTTCAGTAATCCTCAGATTACAGAACAGCCCTATCTTTTTTCTTGCTTTACAGATGAATGAAAAACACAACAGAAACCAAACAAGCAGCTCAAGCTACTCTGTACAGTGTGTCATATTTCAGTTTATCAACACTGATTCCTATCTTCACAACACTGACAGTTCCTCAAGCTTAATTAAGTTCCTTGCTGATTATTTCTTGTCTTTGTAACCCTAAACAATTTAATGCTGGTTACAGATACTGCTGCCTTCCTCTCCTTCTCCTCCCTTTTTCCAAGCATTACAAAAACTCAGGCTTTTTGTACCTTTCCTCACCTGATACAGAAAACAGGTTTCTGATCCCCAGTGATGTCTCCCCTACACATAGTTCCCATAACAGCATTTTGTGAAAGACCTTGTCAAATCAAGATGAAAAACAAGCAATTGTGTGCACTGGCTCTACTGTACCTGTTCTTCTACTGGTTGCATTCACAAAATTCTAAAAGAAACTTCCCACCATTGTTGACAGCATAAGGACAGGCTGGATCAGCAACACCAGCCTGAATAAGCAGCCAGCATTTTTACTCTCAACAGACCAGAAATTTCAGCTGCTGCCTTCAGGTTAACCCCAGCCTGGCTGTCACTGGTGTATGTTGATTCTCCTCCATGCAAATACACAAAAAAAGTTGGCATAGCTTAGCTCTGAAAGCTTTGTTTGACTTTGTGCAATCAAAGTACCACAAAATGCTAAATCAGAAGTTAAGCACCTTCGGGAGAGAACAGAAATATGCCACAAAGCAGAAAAAGCTTCCCAAGGGCAATTCAGAGGAGACCAGAAGTGTATTTCCTAAACTCTGACCTAAAATCTGGTGGATTGACCCTGGTTGGACACCAGATATCCCCCAAAGCCTCTCTGGCACTCCCCTCCTCAACTGGACAGGGAGACAAAATGCGATTAAAGGCTCGTGGGTGGAGATAAGGACAGAGAGAGATCACTCACCAGTTATTATTATCACAGGCAAAACACCCGACTTGAGGAAAATTAAGTTATTACTAATCAAATCAGAGTAGGATAATGAGAAATAAAACAAAATCTTTAAAACACCAACCCCCTACTTCTCTTTTTTTCTCAGGCTGAACTTTACTCCCAATTTTCTCTACCTTCTCCACCACAGGGGCTCAGGAGGAGAGGGAATGCAGACAGTTTGTCACATGTTGTCTCTGCAGCTCCTTCCTCCTCAAGGGGAGGACTCATCACACTCTTCCCTCATCACACTTTTCCCTTACTCCAGAGTGGCATCCCTCCCACTGGAGACAGTCCTCCTTGAACTTCTCCAGCATGAGTCCTTCACACAGGCTGCAGTTCTGCACAAACTGCTCCACTGTGGGTCCCCCACAGGGGTCACAGATCCTGCCAGGCACCTGCTCCAGTGTGGCCTTTCCCTGGAGTCACAGCCTCCTTCAGGCATCCATCCACTCCAGTGGGAGGTCCTCCACAGGCTGCAGGTGGATCTCTGCTCCATGGACCTCCATGGGCTACATGGGGACTACCTGCCTCACCATGGTCTTCCTCCTGGGCTACAGCAGAACCTCAGCTCTGGCATCTGGAGCACCTCCTCCTCCTTCCTCTGCAGACATATTCTCACTCCTCCATCTGGCTGCAATTGCCATTGCACAGATTTTTCCCCCTTCTTAAATACATTATCCCAGAGGTGCCACCACCACCCCGATGGGCTCGGCCTGGGCCAGCAGCAGGTCCCTCTTGGAGCTGGATGGTATTTGCTCAGTCAGACACAGCAGAAGCTTCTGGCAACTTCTCATAGAAGACATCCTGACAGCCCTCCCTTGCCCCACAAATCCCACACAGTGACTAATACGGCACATTTAGGATTCAGAAACAAAAAAAAAAACCCTACATGATGGGATCTCAAGCTTATTTCCCAACGCTAAAACCAATGAACTTCACAGAAAAGACAGAATGAGTAAAGGATTACATGATTCTGCTGCCTGAAGGATATCTGTAGGTTAGAATTGAACATGAGTTTGGAAACTTCTGGCTTAGGAGACCTTAAAGATTTATGTACAGGAGTATACCACTGACATCAACCTCTTTTTTACCTACTAGAACAATGATAAGGAACAGCCAAAATCAGGAAGGTACAAATTGTTAGTTGAAAGCACTGGGTATTAGGCTTTTCCAGTTGGACACAGGAGTGCTGCTTACTGGATTGTCTTTGAGGAATTGCCCTGTGGAAATGTGTGTACATTGCCTTGCTCAGCTCCACTTGCAGAAATGCACAAAACTGTATCTTGGGGAACATAATCACCTCAGTGAGAAGACGTGGCACGACTGGAGAAGAGACTGAGAGATGTAAATGCTTTAAAAAGATAGAAAGAGATAAAATTGAAAGACACTACATAAGCATCTTGATTCTAGATGTGTATATAACGTCTAGAACATTGATGCTGCATGCATCTTGATTTCTCTCTTGATTCAAGAGCACAATAAGCTGTATGAAAGGCATCTAAAAGCATCACTTTAAATAGCTCTGGCTGGCAGCAGGGCCACTTGATACGACACTTTGCCACAAGATTTTTGTATAACAAAGATATTTATATAACATCCTGTATATTGTGTATACTTCTTGTGGATTGTGTATGTATTCTCGAATCAATTTAACAACACAGGTAAGCCCTGCCTTGGGCTTTGGCAATCCCAGGGACACGGACTGTACCGATTGCTGTGTTATGGCAGCACCTAGAGGCCAATGCAGGGATAAGCCCCACCGTTAAACGACAAAGAAACGGGGCCCGGCTCCAGAAGTTGTGCACAGGACACACATTTCCTTACTTCCCTCAACTACACAGCGCGTGGAGCAGGAAAATCCTTCAGCTCGGGTTTTTACGCCCGTCACCTCGAGCTGCCCCCGAGGGGGAAAGGAAAGGGCGAAGCGTCCGCCCGAGGGGAGCGGGGAAAAGGCCGGGAGAGGCTCAGAGACCTCCGCACCCTTCCCGGCCCCGCGGGACGGCCCCGGCTCCTCCTCGCCCTGCACGGGGGAAGGGAAGGGGAAAGGGGAAAAGGAAAAGGGGAAAAGGGAAGGGGGAAAAAGGAGGGGGGGAAAGGGGAGGGGGAAAAGGG
>VYZS01075100.1:5208-15668 GCA_013400695.1 Neodrepanis coruscans | reverse complement strand
GAGAAATGGAGTGGCACCATGCTTCCGGACAAATTCCCGCCCCCCCAGCTGTGGAAAAAGTCTAGCAGCGCCTTGCTCAGGGCCAAGGTGAAGGAGGAGGGCCCCACCCAAGAACACAGGAGAGGCTTAGAGGTGGGCACCCGCAAACCAAAAATATTCATAGAAAAGGTGACAGTGTCTCAGAGGTGGTGTGTCTGTGAAGAGGTTCTCCTAAGGGGTCTTCTCAGGCAGGAAAAGACAAAAAGCAGTGGCAACCTTAGAAAGGTCCGTGGGGGAGAGGTAGAAGGCAGCAAGGTCCGTGGTAGTCCTCTAGGCCATGCTGAGTAGACACACCCTGCTTCCAGCTGCAGAGTCCAGGAGAGAGAGAGAGTGAGCGCTGCTTCCCACAGCTTTTATATAATCCCAGTCCCTTCCCAGAGCACCTTGCAGGTCTCAGGGGCTGATGGGAAACCCAAGCAGAGGTAACCTTGGTAACCTGGCCACTCCAGAGGTCCTCCTACCCCTTCTTCCAGCCTAACCAAAAGTGGGCACAGGAAAGGAGTTATTTTTTCCTTTGTCTTCCTCTGCGGTTTAAGCCAAACCACTACATTGCTAAAGATAATGCATTTTTTTCCTAATGTAAAAAGAAGGTAGTGTTTATGTTAGATCAAACTCGAGCAACATATCTGCCAAGGGGAGTGAGAGTTTTGTCACAAACCTCATTAGGGGTAAGGCTCCTGTAAGACCTTTCTGTACCTTTAACTGACTGTAGAAAACTTGGTGAGTTAAGGTCCAGTTTAGCTCAGTTCTTAACTCTGATCATTCCCTACTCTCCTGCTGCAACAAGATGGAGAGGAGAATGGCAGGCATAAAAAGATAAAAATCACAAGTTGAGAATAATTTACTAGAAACAGCAACAAAATAATGAATAACAACAGTACTAATAACAGAGTGTACAAGGTAGGTGAATAAGTCACAAGCAATTGCTCACCACATGAAATCTAGCATTATCTGGCTGTACGCTTCAGCAAACTAGAAAAGACATGACTCTCTGCCCATGGCTGTGAGGTGGTATAGAATAACTCCAGGGTTCTGGCCTTGCCCCTCCTGGCTGTTACAAAAGTTAACCCTGTCCTGGCTGGAACCAGGACAACATGTTAGTAAGTTGGCACCATGACGTGTTCACAAAACCGTCCCTTCCTTAGGTAATTTTACTTTGTGTGTTACAGGGCTGATCTTTCAATGCTTTTCAGAGATAAGCACGTACTTAATGTGAATGCTGGAATGTCCTAAATTCCACTGGAAAAAGATATCTTGAGGTCACAAAAATCAATACACAGGAACTCTAGATGAATTTGCATCATTTTAAATGCATAAATTCTTTATGAGCTCTCAGTTTAATATTAGTTACAGAAAATATTAAAAATGCAAAGCCTTTAAACCTATTTTCATTAGTCCTACTTATTCAAATTAATATTCCTTTGTATCTCTGTCTTTATTTTGGAATGGAAAAAGTGTAAGGAATATAAAAAAACTAACATGTAGCTGTTGCCATGTAGAAGTTGATTGTGTGTTGCATTGATTGCTTCCAGCACAAAAACTCTGGGCAAACTAGGTAAGATGGAAAGTATGCTATGTTAATATTTCTTATAACTTCAGATCTTCAGACAATTTTAATGAAACGTAATAGTTTAGTTTCTTATTTTCTCATTATTTCTTTTCTGAAGTGTTGGCTTGATCTTGCAGGAGAAGCTTAATGTCAACAATATGGGACATCAGGTGATAATATTTGACTTTTCTGTCATAAGAGGACTGTGGGAATCTCGAGTTAAGACGAACAAAGAACGTCAGAGGAAGGAGAAAGAAAGATTAGAAAAAAGTGCATTGGAGAAGTAAGTCAAGTTTTGTACTGTTCATTTTAACTGAATCCATTCTTATTGTCCAGTAAGACTGTCCTATACTAAGCATTATTCAATAATTAAAATTTTGCTTTTTAGGTTCAATATTAATGATTTCTTACCTCTTTTCCTCACATGATTGTAAGAAAAATGCAGCACAAATTGTACTTGTTTTTCCTTAGTCCCTGATCTTTTCTGTGTAGATTGTGATTTACCAGTAGTGTATTATGTTGTTTTCTGTAGACTTAAATTGAAGAGAAAAAGAAAACATTTTGCACTGTTCTATTTCTTATATGCTGTATAAAAGTATGCCTTATTAATTATGGAAGGCATGAAAACATGATCATAAGAAATACTTAAAGTCTTTTTGTTGAGTTTGTTGAGGCGAAACAAAAGGAATTAAATTAGTGGGCATGTAATTGCTTTTCAATGAAAGATAGAGAATAGAATAAAAGAATTGTTAGATTTTTTTCTTGTTGATATACTAAAGAGAACCTTGATTATAATGCTTACATCCTGTAATAATTTTTTTTTTTTTTGGTTATATTAAATATGTGGCTTCTTTAAGAAATATTTTGCTTCTTGTAAGACACTGTTAAATATTATACTGTGCTGACAATGTTGGAAATTTTCAATTTATTATAATTTTCCTCCCTCTGAGAAGAGAAAAAAGAATAAAAATCATTTTCTTCTTTAAAAATAAAGTATAAAGGGTTAGACATTGCCCTTTTTGAAGAGCATCATTGTATTGAACCTTCATATGATGTTTTGGTGATCTCAAGAGACTCCCCACTCATAGATTCTCTCAAACAGTGCACCTACACTGAAAGCAGAGCAGCTGATCTAAGAGGAGATCAGAGTAATACAGAGGTCTGATTGTCCTTATTGCAGGACCTTTGTCTTCTGAACATCCATAGTAGCAGTCTTGGTTCTCCCATCTCCACAAAAGCCTGCACTAAAAAAAAGCAAAAAGAAAATAAAGAAATGAGAAAAAAAGACATAAGAAAAAAGAATTCTATCCTTCAGACTGAATTCATTAGCAAGGATAAGCTCTGACCTGTGTTCTGTTTCAGCTAGGATAGAGTTAGTTTTCTTCTTAGTGACTGGTACAGTGTTGTGTTTTGGATTTAGTATGAGAATAATGTCCATAACACACTGCTGTTTTGGTTGTTGCTAAGCAGTGCTTATGCTATGTTAAGGACTTTTCAGTATCTCATTCTCTGCCAGACAGGAGCTGCACAAAGAGCTTGCAAGGAGCACAACCAGGACAGCTGACCTGTAGGCAGTTTTGCAGGATCTCTTAAAACAGGAATCTTCAATTTGGCAGCATTGGATATAGGACCCTCTGTGCCACAACTGCCCACAAGATACATAGGCCTTTTGGTGCATGGTGCTGATGACCAGAGGATCCAAAAAAGAAAGACTATGTACGACTATATAGGTGCAAAATGGAGAAGGGAATGGAGAATTTTCTTTATTGCAAAATCATGTATTTTTATAGTGCAAGGATTGTTTTGGTTAATACGGCCAACAGGAGAAAGAAATAGAGGTCACATGCCACTGAGAGAGCTACAAGAAAGTCACAAGATGATTGTTTATATTCCTTAAACATTTTATCATAGTCTGGACATGCTGTATTAATAATTCAATAATGCCATACTGATCCAGTCTCTATATTCCATACCATAGAACATTATTCTTAGTATATAAATGGGTGATGTTGGGTGGGAGTGACTGATTTTTTCTCAGGGATGTATTATGAATTATTCAACAGTTTGTGAGCAGTTGTATTTGACATAACTTTTTTTCTCCTGGGTTTTATTTCTCTCTCTCTTCATTATTATTTTTGACATTAATATTAATAGTATAATTGTATTTTACTTTGTTTCTATTATTAAATTGTTCTTATCTCAACAACATGCTTTACTTTTTTTTTTTTTCCCTGATTCTCCTCACCATCCCACCAGGGTTCTGGGGAGTGTCTGTATGGTACTTGGTTACTATCTAGTGTTAAACCATGACAGCTGAGAGATAGATGTTTGCTATTTCCCTTATGGTGCAAAAGACAATTGAAAGCATTGGGATGAAACTTCATCAAATTCTATTTCTGCCCCTATGTGTGCAATGTGTCAACATCACCCTGCTACATTTTTTTTGGTTTGGGTTTTCTGTAGTGGAGAAGATAACTTCTGAATTCTCTAGTACAAAAGCAAATCAAGATCCAGGAATGAGTGACTTCTTTATGTAAGAGGGAAAGAGGGTAATCCTATCTGCTCTGAGCTAGTTTGAGCTCTCATTTTTTGTCAGTAGCATAGGTTATGTCTAATTTATTACTGACTTGTCTTTTGCATAAAAGCAATACATTCTCCCTGCCTTTTCTGCCCGATGATGTTATGTGACTATAGCCACGCTTTCATATGAAAGAGTAGTGCTTGTTCTGATCTTTTCTAGTGCTTGTTACGATCTGTCACGGTTTTACCACAAATTTAGCGGTTTTGGACAAGAGATTCCGAGAGAAGCCACAGACACACCCCAAAATGAAGAAAACACACATATATCGCAGTTTATTTCACGCACACACAAAACCCGACAAATAAAGTGCAACAAGACAGACAATTTAAGTTTCCCAGGGCCCGTGTTGGGATGAGGACGCTCTGGAAATAGTGCTTGTCTCTCTCTGGGCTCCCAGAGAGACACCGGGGTAATTAGAGGAAGCACACAGCAGATCTGAGGGCTCTCCAGCAGCGCGAGCTTCTGCTCGGCTGTTTACTGAAGAAAAACACTCAAGAAAGTTAGAAACCACGAGCACCCCCTCCCCCACTCCCTCTAGGCCCCCGGGGAAGGGATTTCAGTGCTGGGAGAAGAGATGTGGTCTTTGGACCCCGGAGAATAGCAGCAGATAATCACCAGGCCACCTGCAATTTGTGTACTGTGCTTCGTATAGTTGTGCATCTTCATACTCTTAGATTACTTTCCAGTTAAATCTACTTCTAGAGCTCCTGGAAAAAAGGAGGAAATGCTTTAGCTTTTGTCTCCTGAATGTGAGTAATGAATATTTCATCCACTGAAAAAAATGGCAAAGTTCATGTTCATTCTCATGATGAAAGCCTCACAGAATGGACAAAGCTTTGCGAATAATGGTCAAAGTAATAAGAATATTAGTAATAAAATGTTAAATTCAGTTAAAAGAAACTCTGCTTAGTTTTATAATGCATACAATGATTGCTGGCATTTAGGTCCTAAACATCAGATCGTAAGTTATTTGTTAGGTGCTTTTTGGTGCTCCCAAATGTTGGATCAAAATTATGAGAAGACTTTGCTTGTTGTTATCTTGAAAGTACAGATAAAATTGTAACTAAAACTAAATACCTAATAGAAATAATATTTCCCTGAAAATATAAATTTCATTATTTTATGGAATTCTGCATGTGACTAAATTATGATATCGCACTCAGAGATTAAAATTTTATGATTGTCAGGTAGGTCCACTGAAATCAATGCTAGTACATACTGTGTCACAGTAAGGGAGTATTTTATAAAGGATTTTGATCCATGAATGGTAATTCCAAAAAGATATTTAGAGAAGGCAGATCCCAAAACAAGGACCTCATTCTAGTGTTTAGGATTCTAGGTATTTTTGCCAGCAGCCAGAGTGAATTCCTAAGTAGACGTAAAATTAATAGTTTCTCTGCAAACACACTCATGTAACGGATGAGTTTGGAATCTGACCATCTGAGGCTGCTTTGGTTTTTTTTCCCCCTAAGCAAAATCCAGTTTTTCTCAAAGAAGTTACAATTTGCTAATGCCCTTGATATTGTATAGTTTCTTTATATGCTGTGTTGTTATGTAAAATGATCTAATAATATGTAGTGAAATGTAGTATGTATTATTCGAGAACAAACTCCCAGTTAACTTCTACAGAACTTTGCTCGTAATGGGGCAAGGTAATTTAATTCAGACAACGTCAGTAAATGGTTACATGTAAGATATTTTTTGACTGAAGATTTTCTTAAGAGGAAAAATCTCACAAATTAATAAAAAGCTTAAGCTCTTTTTGCATTAGTGAGCTCTTATAAAGATTTTGGGAATTTACTGTCCTAGAACAGAGATTTAAGCAACTGGCCAGTGAAAGCTGATTCTTGAGAACCGACTGCTGAAAATACTGTGAGAGGTTAACATATGACCTTCTGAGGTACTGGTGTAAGAATAATTTGGGAATAATTCAGTTCTCTGTTTCCTCTTTGGTTTTATGGGACTGTGGAAGTATGGTAGTTTCAAGAATATATACAAACCAGGAACTTAAGAAAAAGAAATAGAACAGTGTTTTACAGATTTAATTTCATTTTACTTCATGTTCTTGAACCCATCACACAAGTCCATTCTAAATCTCCCATAGGACATGAAGCACAAGCTGTAACAAAAAACGTGCAGTCTAAAAGGTTATGTTTTTATGAAAGTGCCTATCGTGGAAAAAAGTTTGTATTTATGGAAGTGTTTTATATTTCATCTTCTAGATTCTGGTAGTGGTGAATAATCTTATATTGTACCCTGAAATACTGAATGCTGTCAGATTAACTTGATGTGGTTAGGGTTAGGGTTAGGGTTAAGGTTAGGGTTCTTCATTAATTTCTTTTTCACTTCAGTTCTTCATTTCAATTCACTTCAATTTCTTCATTAAATTTTTCTTTCTACTTCCTTTTATTTTTTTTCCCCCTTAGGGGAGTGAAAGTTTATAGTTAGATTTTTTTTTAAGGATTCCAACATGTTTGTTTTTTGTGTGAAAAAAGGTAAGATAAAACTGAAGGCTAACAAATTAATCATTGAAGTGAGGAAATGCCAGAGCTGTTTACCCAGATTAACTATCTAAATCTTTGTTGTGAAATGGCACAGCCTGGTCTGTCCAGTAACAAACATGCAGCAAAGATAAAAGTTTGTTCAGCTACCTCTTTTACTATGTCTCCTCTTCAAAAATTTCTTCTCGAAGTCTGGCTAGTTGAATGTGCATATATTATTTTTCTGATTTATGCACTTCCTGAATATCAAAAGTAAAAAGCAAAAAGTAGGCAGATACTGATTTTTTTCTCTGAGAGGTTATGTCTTTGTTTAATGAAAAAGATTTATTTCTATCTCTCTATCAATTTTCAGCATTATTACTCTATTTCTACCTAAAATAAGATTTTAGTTGTGATATTTATCTTTATTCTCCTACCAAATCAGAACTTTTTCCAAGCAATCTAAAACCCAAATTAGAAGTCCCTTGACCCCAAACACAAATTAAAGGCAACAAATTGGGATTAGATCTTCAGCACTAATAAACACTCACATTTGTTTCTAGGCACTCATGAACACAGACCTTGCATCTAAAATAATGCATGTAATTGTGTTGTAAGATACGTTCAGCCACAGTCCTTTATAACCAATGGAAAAGATTGCCAGTGAGATTGAAATTAAATCAAACGAAATTGAATTTGAAACAAATGTTACTCATCCATCAGGAATATTATTTTGTCCTGAGCTCATTTAACTGTAATGCTTTTATAAAAATTCTATAAGATTATTTAATAATCGTTTGTGCCTGGTGATTCTGATTTAAACATTGCTCAGAAGTACTAAACTGTAGTGACCTGGTCAATTGCTCCATCCTCATTTAGAGTAAACAGTGCCATCTAATGATACTTCCTTTCTTTACCTCCAGACCTCCTAATCAGACATTGAGCTGAAGGTAACTGCAGAAGGTAGAGCAGTCGAAAGAAACGCAGTCACTCTCCATTTGCTTTGATGACTCTGAAATCCTTACCAATGCACACTTCTTGTTTTCCAGGCTGGTTGATCCTTTGAAGCAACAAAGCATTGAATTTATTGTACAGTAACTCTTTGCATCAAGTTAAATAGATTCATAATTTTGTTGGAGAAACTAAAATGGCAAGCAAGGAACTCCCGTATTATTGACAGAAAATATGTATAGTAATAATAATAAAAAAAATGTCATGTTGTGAAATCCGTTTTCTGCAAGTAAACTACAATAGTGAAGTAGCATTTGGGAGATGATTATCTGATGAGAAATTCAGCACTAACTGACGTGGAAATACCTAAACCTTCTATTTTCCTGCTGATCCTGTTTCCTATCTACAGTGTATTGTCCTGAAAGACTACAGGAAAAAAAGCAAAATAACTGTGAAATAACATGCCAGAGTGTAATTTCCTCTGTATCATAGACAGTCTGCTTCAGTGACAGGTGTGCTTTTGTGTTACAAATATATGGATAATAAACGTAACCGTTGTTTATTTTTTTCTTTTCTTTTGCAACCAGCATGCAACCAGCCTTTTTAAAAATTACTTGGACTATTTATATGACTGAAGTGGAAGTACTGGTGTAGTTAGCTGACTTGGAACCTTAGATTTTATCTGGGTCCTTTGTTCAGGAAAAATATTTTTCTGTGTTCATATTCCCACTTAAGTTAGGCTTGACTTGACTAACTCCAGCTTTTTAAATACTCAAAATGATTGTTGTTTCTTTAACCTGACTGCAAATGTTGAATCAAACTCTGCAGAAAGAATATTTTATTGCTAATAATGTTAAAGAGACAGGCATTTTAGGAGGACTGATTCTGTAACCAACTCATTTGTCATATATGAAAAAATGTTTCTACAGTAGCAGGAGCCTTTAAAGTCCTAAGACCAGAAATCTAATTGCCCTAAAAGTGTATTAGTGTATTTAAAATACGATTTTATTTCTGTGGATACTTTTTGTTCCTATTTTCCACACAAACACACTGAAACATGAAAAGGCCTTGTTTTAGAGGCTTTTTGTTTCAGATGTCTTTCCTGAAGGTTCATGCAACAGTTTCTAGATGTGACAAACATGGTAGAAATTCTGTTTTATTTGGGATTGTCACCAAAAGAAAACTTAAAATCATCTTTATTTTTGTAAGGACCCCTTGAGAAGTACTATCACCTCAATTTTTTGACAATGACAGAGCAGAATGACAACAATGAAGCCAAATAGATCCCTTTGGTTTGATGTCAATTGAACTTGCAAATTACGGCTTTATAGTCTTTGCTTCATGATACTTACTGGCTTGATGCAAGTCACAACTTCAGGCCCGGAAGGCACCTAGGGATTCTTTGGTTAGTGTGTAACCCAAGGGTACAAGCAGGGGTTGTAAATTTTTAGGACCTCTGCCTATGAGAAATATAATGTTTTCGTTCTAAATTGTGCTGTATAAAATGATGCACTTTTGTTGGTCTGTAACTGATTTGCTTTCCATCTGTTCAAAATGCATGTACATAGTACTTAATCTTGTGGTATTTTGGCAATCTTTAAAAGCTTAACAGAGCATGTTGCTATAACTTTATGTTGAACTGAAGAAGAAATTTTACAGAGGATTTCCATATCAATGTGTAATATCCATGTTGAATTCCCTACCAGCTTTAATTTTTAATGCATGTATTTCTTCTGAGGTCAATATTTCACTGACTGATTTACTTAGGAAATGATTTTGTTATGTGCATTTTATTTTACTTGGCTAACAATGACCTCTTGTGTTTTGTGTTTTATAGACGTTATCAGCAAAGTGTCAGAGGGCTGTATATTCCTTCATCTTAATGTAGCTCCCTTATTGTTGTTTTCTGTTTTCTTGTTGTGAGAGAGTAAAATTTTAGATGCGAACCCTCTGCTCTAGTGTTCCTGGGGTCTACGTGACAGAGCCAGAAGAGGTGAAGTAGCTCACTATCTTACTTTTTATTGGGTTAGACTTTTCAACCCTTCTTTCTGTTTTTTGTTTGTTTGTTTGTTTTTTTGGTTTTGCTTGGGATCTTTTAATTTTTTTTTTTAATTTTTAGCTTTCTTAGGATTTATGCAGTAATTTTTCTTGTGCTTGAGTGAAGAACAATGAATGAAAGAAACAAAACATTCTGGGCAAGTTTTTCCAGAGGACTGAATTATGCACTGAAATAAAATATTTATTGCTTTGATAGAAAATAAAGGAATTCTTGGAAATGAGAGAACAGTTATGCAAATTAAATTTCACAGAGGAACAAAAGGAGGTCTGGAAAAGAATATGAGAAACGGCAGTACAGCAGTGGTAACTATCATAATTTAGAATATTTTAGAAAAAAATCCATTATAGGGTTTTGGTCCTGTGGTCCTTTTGGTTCCTGTGTCTTAGTAGTTCAGATGATTTTGTTCTTCTCTTCCTTGAGATTCAATTAATACTCCTGCATCCCCCTTCATGTCCCATACAGCAATATAGAGCTTTTATAGCTAATTAGCTATGCTCACTGATAGACAAAGTTGGAAAGAAAATGTGAATAGGTGGTTTGGGACTGTTTATTTTTTTTTTCTTATAGTATATGAAAGTGTTATTTTGTAGTTTTTCCTAGTAATGTCTTGCTATTACAACACCTGCCCTCTGTTGAACTGGTGGTTTCTCTGGTTCAAAGGACATACTGAATAGGTGTCGTGGGGCTAAAAAATGAAAGTTAAAAATGATCAAGCCATGGTACGGCAACTTTGCCTTGTGCTGGCAGCCCTGGAGACTGCTTTCTGCTCTGGGGCCGCCCGCCCCCATGCCCGCATGGTTT
>VYZS01075098.1:0-10187 GCA_013400695.1 Neodrepanis coruscans | reverse complement strand
GCCAAGGATTAAATCCATGTCTGCAGTGCTTGGAAGTTTTGAAATATTCCCTATATTAGCCTTCGAATTTCCCCAGGAGAGTGTCTAAAACATCCATTTCACAAAGATGAACTCACATCTGAGATCTGACTTCATGAAATCACAGAGTATATTGGCCTTCACTTGTATAAGCCCATAACTTTATATAGAAATGCCTTTTTCTTTTTTAACGTGGTGTTAATGTCTCCTCTAATTTTTATGATTTGGGAACATTTACAGTCATTCCTAGAGGGAACATTTGAAAAGTTAAAATAGTACAACAAATAAAATACATAAAAACTTCCAAAAAAATTGAAAACATAATTTGCCATTAAGTATAGTGACTTTTTGTTATTCTTCCTTAAGATATTTTCCCTTCAAGACGTTACACTCTTTAAGCTACATGGAAAAACTGCCTGATATTGAAAATATCCACAGAACAGGCATTTGTTTCAGTCTGCATCTGGAATTGTCTCAAGTTTCATTCAAGCTGGTGAGGGGACTACAAATCACCCATATGCAGAGCAGCACAAAAGGGACTCAGGAAAGATATACCTGCCTTCCACCAAAAATTTTCCTCTGATTTATTCACAGTTAGAGAAGAAATACTGCAGACATGTCTAAGTTCTAGAGAGACCTTGTCAGTTCTGTAATCTATCAGTGCTCTCAGAACAGTGATGAAGATCATGATGTGCCCAACTCCTATATTTACATGCAAGAAACCACCTAAAAGATGACAAATATCACTTTATTACAGGTCATTTGCCTTATGTGATGAATTTCTTCCAATTCTCGTCTTTTGTCCTTTCTAAACTTCAATAAACTAAACTGTCAGTGGTTTCCCAGAACATGTTTCTCATATTTCTGTTTAAATTTTCTTTTTTGTTTTTTGCATGAAAGGGGGAAGACTTGGGTTTATATTCCCTGGGAACTCTGGGACAAGTTACTAAATATCTTTGAATATGGTAAAATAGTACCTTCTTTTCCGCCAAACCTCAAATCATTCAGAATAATTTTCTATGAGAAATAAATCTGGACAGCTGTATATCTGCTACTGGAAATAAACAGGATGAGCTCATCTACACTGTGACAGTGGCTCGACTGCTCTAATTTTCTCAGCCCAATCTTTTTATTTTTAATACAAACTTACTTTTGTTTTATTTTCTCTTACTGATAGCTTTGTCTGAAAACTAAGAAAATGTGCACCACCGTTTCTTTGTCACTTTTTTCCTGTAGATTTTGTAGTATATAATAGCAATTTATTTAATAAAAACGATTTTTTCTTTTTTTCTTTTTCCTCCTTATTTGGCTTGTCATTTGCTTAGATATGTTGTAGAGTCAGTTTTGTATTCAGCAGCTAACACCAATGCATGTGATTAGTGTAATTTATGAGAATCTGAGCAAAATTTCAACATCATTGTATTTCCCATTTTTCTTTACACAGCAGGGCTGAAATATTCTCCAGAGTGTCTTGCAGTTGTTTATTGTTTGCTTGTTTTTAAGAAGACCTGAACACCACCAGAGAAACAAGGGAAAAAATGAACTCACCTTAGTTTAGTTGTCTGTGTATCTTGAACTGAATCTTGTGTGTTTGTGATGCTTTATGTTATTTTTAATAGTACACTCGAGGAAAGGGTAACACATTTTTAGATGCTCTTGGAGCTTCCAAATTCACATGAGGCTATATCTTCCCTCTCACTGCTTCTACATATATTCTCTGCCTAATGCAGTTGTGAGTTATGCATCAGCACCAAGGGGAGAATTTTACGGCAGCTGCTGATGTGCAGCAAGTCTGAGTGGGTGGTGAGGAGACAATAAACAGCAACTTTCCAGTGGGTGTTGGAAAAGGCTGATGACGAATTTGTCCAGAGAAAGACATCTTATCTGTTCTGCTCTATTCAGAATCATAAACCAGACATCTAAAATAGTACACATCGGAAGACTGTTGAAGGATTATTGCTGCCCTTATCTGCTCTATGGCAGGTGATATGCACTGATTGTGTTTGTAGTTAGAAGAATTCTGCAGGCTTAAAATGCAAAGCAGTATACACTGTAGAAAAGTGGGCAAAGTAACTGCAGCATCCACAAAAGTTGAATAGAAACAGAAGAAACTACTTTGGTCAGAGAGAGATGGGTATTTGAGACTTGGTGGGAAAATGGGAGTTGGAAATGTAATGAAGAAATATTTGGAAATGGACGTTTTCACTAACTGTAAGAAGGAATTATTTTAAATTCTCCCTTATTTTTTTTCCACTTGTATTTTTTTCCCCCACTATTTTGAACTTTCTGAAAGCATGAAATGCCTGTGCAAACTTTTCAGGGGTGTCTAGAGTAACTTTGTTCTTTGATACATTTCTTCATGCATTTAATCAGCTCTAATGCATAGCAACTTCTACTGTGGGCAAGTTCATAATAGTAGGGGACTAAGGAGTGTGAGGTACACCAGGAAAAAAGGAAAAGAAAAGCATATTGATTAAAAGAAAAAATAGAGTAAAGGATACATATCCAGAGACTTGCTTAGAATCATAAAACAATTTGAGTTGGAAGGGACCATAAAAGGTCATCAAGTCCAACTCCTCTGCAGTGAGCAGGGACAACTTCAACTAGATCAGGTTGCTCAGAGCCCAGTCTAATCTGACCTTGAATGGTTACAGGGAGGGGGCATCTATCACCATCCTGGAAAACTTGTGTTGATATTTTATCACCCTCATTGTAAGACTTCTTCCTTATATCTAATCTAAATCAACCCTCTTTTCATTTAAAACCTTTGTTGTTTCCTATTGCAAGAGGCCATGATAAGAAGTTTGTCCCCATCTTTCTTGTTGACCCCTTTTATATCTGCAATAAGGTCTTCTCAGAGCCTTCTCTCCTCCAGGCTGAACACCCATAACTCTCTCAGCCTTTCCTCACAGGAGACGTGCTCCAGCCCTCTGATTATCATAGTGGTGTCCTCTGGACTTCCTCCAATAGGTCCATGTCTTTCCTGTGCTGGGGACACCAGAGCTGGACCCAGCACTCCAGGTGGGATCTCATTTGAGCAGATAAGACCTGCTACTCACACTTGTTTTGATAGGAAAACTAAAAAAAAGGAATATGTTTGTTCTTTTTACCATTAAACAGTATTTTACACACATAGGGCAAAAATGAACATCCGCGTTTTCAGATGGAAAAGTCAAAGTGCAAAAAAGTAAAATAGCTTGTCCTAGTTTGTGCAGAAATTTGAGTGATCCCTGGTGATCATTAAGAAAAATCCAGCCTATTCTTGGCTAATGAGGACAAAATGTAAGATGTTCTGGATGTGGCTGAGAAAACAGCAGGCATACTTTGTAAAAATTGAAAGCTTACAAGATATTATAGCATGGTTCTGAATCAGTGGTTTGACAGAAAGTCAAGTAAAGAAATCCTTGATTTGGGGATATTAGTTAAATTAGGAGTGTGCATTGCTTTCAATAATTAATGATTGAGATACATTAGAAGAAAAAAAAAAGTGAAGTCAGTTTATAATTGTCCTAATCTAACAGTTCAAATTTAAGGTTATGCACCAGTCTAGACTGATTTATCATAAGTTTGTTTAATTAATGTGGAGTTGGTTTTTTTTTTTAAGTATTTCAGTGTTCTCCATATCTTAACTTGGTGAAATTAGTAGAGAATTCTATTAAGCCTTGACTTTACTAATGTAATTTGATGGCTCAAAATCTCAGTGTGCTTGGTTTTCACTATTTGTTCTGCTTCAAAATTTGACATGATCAGTCAGATCTGAGAATTCTAATTATGCAGCAAAGAAATAGACTTCAAGATTTCAAGTCCCCACAGAAAAAGCCAGAGGGTATGTAATTAAGAACGAGAAAAATGGTCGACCTACTTTTTCTGTTTAGTCTAAACTTCTGATTGATCTATCTTTATTTCTTTCCATTGATCTATTTATCTGCCTATCCAGTCTGTCACTAACAATCTTGACCTTATTTTATGTTGATTGATCATTTAAACTAATTTCTAGCCTGAATGATGATAATTTAATAATGTGAGCCAATTAGAAGTTAAATAAAATCAATAAACCATTCTGTGACATCAATGAGAGAAACACTGAAGTACCACTGTCTCATTAGGCCTTTTATATTAATATTTTTAGAGCTGAAGTCAAATGAAGACACTACTGAAACTAGAAAAATAATTCAAAATATATTGTTACTTTTTAGCTATCAACTTTTTCCAGCTTCAGAAAACAAAGGCCAGAAACAGCTGTTATTTGTTCAGCCTCAGCAGGCACACTACATCTAGTATGGGAAAAGATGTGTTTGTCTTCTCCCTCCTACTTTCATCATATCTCTAATGATTGTTTTCCAGCTGCTTTACACTTTGCATCTATTTCAAGTAGTGAGAAAAGAGCCTGAAATCTTCTTAGCCAACCTCCCATAACTCAGATCAGTGTAAGCTTTGGAGAAGCCACCATTTTGGTGAGAAATGAAGTATTTTCCCCACGGAAAAACAAAAACAAACAAAACAACCACAAAATAACCCCAAAACACAGTATTTCTGATGCTGGAAATGTCAGAGGAAGAGTTAGTTGGAAGAGAATAAAAAGGGTGATAGATAATTACTGCACACAAACACATACTTCCTTCACCTGAGGTATGGTCAGCATCATGATTCATCTCACAGGTACATACAAATATTGGACACCTTGTGTATCTAAATGAGCAATTAATATATAACATTACATGAAAACCTAGGAGAATCTGAGTTCTCTTAGATTATCTCCTACAAGTTTGCCTCCCTTTTACTCCTAGATTAAAAGCTTATTTGGTTTAATCATTGTTTGTGTTAGATGAATTCTTACTATGGTTTCCCATAGCTTGAGCACAATTTGTTGTTCTCGCCTCTGGATGGTGACAGACAATTTCTTCTGGGCCAAGAGCTGGCCCATGTGTAAGTGTTAATAGGGTGCATTAACAGTGTTGTAAGCTTCTTGTTTGCTTTCCTGTAAGCCCTGTCAGATGTTGCTCTTTTGTTTTGGAGTTTACATTGATTCATTTCATTGCCTTCCTGACAAATCATTCCTAGGAACAAAATGCACATTATTACGGTTTTAGACAATAAGCTTCTAGGAAGGTGTTAGATAGCACCCATGTCCCATTGAGCAGCCAAAATAATCCTTCCTCTAAAATCTTTGTAATTCTTTGTAATCCTCTTCCTGAATTCTACTTTTCCAGCTGGATGGACAGTGTAGTGTTACTGGCCTGCCCTTTACCAGGTTCTGATTTAGGGTTTTTCTCTTTATTCTGCACATGTCCCTTCTCTGTGCCAGAACAGATTAGCTCTCCTGGCTGCTATGTAAATCCAGATGTTTGCCACATGAATAATTCTTAGTCTGTCTGAAAGCCCATGACACAGAAGGGGATGGATACAGCATGCCAAATAACAGCCTACTGGAATCCTGTTTGCCAATTACTTCACTTTGGGGGAAGAAGTTATTGTGCAGCAGCCAGGCCCACAAACATTTGCACAGCAGTAGTGTCATGCTTTAAGTGCCCAGGAAGTACCTGTGATGTGTAACTGTGTTGAATCCTTCCCATTTTTTTTCTTTTTTTTTTTTTTTTTTTCCAGAGGGGNTTTTTTTTTTTTTTGTCACAGAGTGAGTTCAGGAGAGACGGACAAGCCAACAACACTGCTGGGTGCGGACGCGTGACCGTGGTCGCAGCTGCCGGGAACACTGAGCCCAGGAGATCTGGGCTGCAAGACCCTGTCCCAGGTGGCTGAGCCAGGATTGTGACACAGCGACATCAGGGCAGCAGCCCCGACCTGAATTGTGTCCTGGCACGTATGGGGTTGGGCAGCGGAGCCGCCGCGGGCCGTGCCATGAGGGGAGCTGCATCCACGGCACCTGTTGTGGCGGGGGGAAACAGCCCCGCGTGTGCACATCCACTTCCCAGTTGCCCGAACTATGGAGCCTGCTGGAGTGGCCGTGTGTGCTTCTCCCAGAGCGGTGCCTCGCGGGCCCGGTGGCCGCACCCCCACAAGGGTCCGTGACCATGTGGCTCAGTATGGGCGTCGCCATGTTTGGTGACGTAAACCAGCAGAAAGCAGGTAGGATTGACATCGCGGAGTTTTCATATGCACACAAAAAAATGTTTCACATTTCCTGTAATATTCTCTAATAATCAACTATCCTGTAAAGCACCTCAAAATTCAGATTCAAAGAAAGAAAAGAGGTTAGAGAGCAGAAAAGGGGAATGGAAATGAAAGTTGTAGAGAGAATACAAATTTTAAAAATGGAAGACTTGGAAAAGTACAACAAAAGAGTAACAGTAAGTAGATGGCAGTTCCCTTTGCACTGGAATGAGAAAAGGGAAAGAGAAATCTTTACACATATTGCAAACATGCACGTCTTTTTCCTGGGAGATTTTTGTTTGGCAGAAGATATTCGGTTTTTGGTGTTGCTTGGGTTTTATTTTTCTTTTTAATATGAAGCAGAAAAGCCTCAATAAAAAGAACAGTACAAACCTCCTTTGGAGGAGAGTTGTTTTTTTTGTTTTGGTTTATTCACAACCTACTCCACAGATTGAAAGTCCCTCATTTGCAGATCTATAATCAGTATATTTTTACTTTTTTTGCCTGACTCTAAAAGCTAAGTCAATGGAATAAATTTCCTTCAGGAGTAAATGAGGGTTGTCTCTTTCCTTCCCGACTGAATCAGTCATAATTTAAATTTTCTTTTCATGTAGACTTCTTTCTACATTATTTCTAAACCTTCCTGTGAATAGATTTGCAAAAAAGTGCAATAAAGTTTCTGGAGACTCATTTAATGGAGTCCATTCATTTATGATAAAAGGTGTTGCATGTAAATATCTTAATCAGTGGAGTTTACTAACAATATTCAAGATTTCCTTCAAGCATTCCTTTTTTTTTATTTGTTGTCCA
Source organism: Neodrepanis coruscans (assembly GCA_013400695.1). Classification (NCBI taxonomy): domain Eukaryota; kingdom Metazoa; phylum Chordata; class Aves; order Passeriformes; family Philepittidae; genus Neodrepanis; species Neodrepanis coruscans. Next base: position 3,251 of record VYZS01075098.1, on the reverse strand, counting down.
GAATTTATGTTTATATTAAAAAAATACTTTGATGCAATTTCACTCTGTTACTGTTCCATAATTCTCTTTTTGTCCTTCATTTTCTCTACCTTATGCCTAAAAGAAAACCATCCTTAAAATTTAGCTTAGAGACTAAAATGCCTTGGGAACTAGAAGTTTATGTAAGTATAATGGATTTCAGTTATTCGACAACTCAGCAATCTAATGATATAGTGAAAGATGTAGCTATGATTGCGTCTAAATGTATGATTGGTTAAAATTTCATTTTACAAGACTAGAGTAATGATTTAATATCAAATTATCTGTAGATTTTTGCATTTTGATTTTTTATCATTCTATAGATACAGATGATAAAAAATCATTGCAAGAACTCATTTAAAAATTAATAGAAAATTACATATTGAAATCCAATCCTGAATTTTACATAGGACATGTTTAAACTGGGTTATAAAATATTACATATTTAATCTCTGAGAGAAAAAGCTCCTGGTGATTATACCCAGGTTGTTCAAACTCAGTATTCAAAGATGGTACAAAAGCATCCTGTCAACTAAAAGGATAATATAACTCCTCCACCCTGCAGGGGCACGATGGTTGGTATCACATTTATATAGAAATTCAGCTGCTGCTCTCCATCCCTGGAGCGAGTGCTTTGTGGAGGATCTGTAGGACTTCCCCTGCCCACATGTGTTGGGCTGCAAGATGCTGAGGGACATCTAAGAAACCCAATTTCCCTCCTGCAAAATCAAAGCACTCTTGGCAAGTGCTGTGAGGAAGAACAAACTGGGGTGGTTTCATGCTGTAAAATGCAATTCCTTCGTGGTAGCCAAAGAAAGAAGCATCAGGACTAGGAAGCTAGCAAATTAAGCTGGAAATCCTGAGTTGCTGGGGAAAGATCAAAAATAGATTGTTCTAATATACAAAGAAACAAATAGGCAGTTGCTAGAGCAGTTTGGGGATTTTTGTATTATAAGTGAACTGTTTGACCTTATTTCATCTGCTCAAGCCATGAGTTTCTTCAAACAGAATATCTGTGACTGAAGGCACAGCTTGCACCCAGGTTTGACAGTGGTTTTGCATTTTAAAGTTTTCCCCTACACTGTCACAATTTTAAGAAGTGAGCCAGGGCTCACTTCTGTCAAGATGGAACGATTACCAAAAATATTTGTGCAGTGATAATCCTTCTAGATTTATGCTCTCAACACAGAGTTCATCACCTAGGTTAAGGATTATACAAGGATTAACCCAAATTTTCAGATAAAATTATAATGTAATGTAAAAACTACAGTTTCTGGTTTGGATATGCTTTCCTCGTTGCTGTCTATTCCTTGTATCTCTCTCTTTCCACCACTACAGATTTAAGCCTCTGTGACTTTTTTTTCCCTGTGTTTCAATATGGTGTTATTAATTGTTAATTAATTAACAATTTTTGATTGTTTAAGTTTTGATTAAAAGGTGAGTAGTTTGTGCAATAGAAAACATCATGGAAAGTATCACTTTAATTCACACAGCATACACACTACTCCACTACTTTCCAATATAAAGACTATTTAGTTTTTCTCATAAATATTCACAGAAATCACTCCTTTTTAACTTTACTTTGCTCAAAATTTCCCCAAAATGTTACTTTTTAACAGAATTGTTAATTTTGTAAAAAAAGGAGTTGAGATTTAGAAAATCTTTAGCAGGGACTTCCAAATTTAGTTCATAAATAGCCACTTAAATATGCAAAATCAGGTTGGGAATGCCATATAATAAAATCAGTCTTCAATTAAATGCAACATCCAAAACAAGGACTTCCTTTGCAAGTCTTTTGCAGGCTGTGTGTGAAGAGGTGGCAATAGCATAGAAAAGATAAAGAAAATTTCTTAACAAATTCCATTGTCAATACACTTTTCTTGGTTAAAATTCAGAATGGCAAATGATGTGGAAGAACTCAAATGCACTATCAGATAAACCTGGTCTGGGCTGTCTGTGTGCCAGCCGGAATGGAAATTAGACATTTTTTATCACTGTCTGCAACGGAAACCTGTTTTTCCATTACTCTTATTTAGGTTATTTCCTGCACTTATCACTTGGAGGTTACATACAGAGCAGTAATGAAGAAATACACCAGCTATCAAGGTAGTATGCCAAAAATAGAAATCTGAACTCAGATCAGCCCTCTGTCTGTGCTGTTTGCCTGACCCCTGCAAGCATGTTACTCTCTGGGAGTTGGGGGATAAATCCAAATAGCTGCAATGATAAAACAAACCAGGTGCAGACTCTATATCCTTGTTCACGATTCATACCAAAGATTAGGTAGCTGATGAATTCTTTGAGGCCAAGACTGAGAAGGCATAATATGCAGTGCCAGCATTGCCAATCAAATCTTGAATTCTGTGGAAAAAAAAAATCTAATATAGTAAATATTTTTAGTGTTATTACAACCCAGTAAGCTTTCTCACTTCCATTCAGGTTAGACTGATTCTAAGGAGAGAGCTCCCTGTGTATTTACATTTCTGTTGCAGAAACCACAACCATCCACAGGAAGATTATATTAAAGAACAAACATTATTATCAGGTAAAATTAAAGGGCTATTAAAAATCAGGAATGAAAGCTAGACTTGCTTCTTCTACTTGACTCAGCCACTTGGTGTTAGACATCATGTTTGTTGCTGAAAACTACCCTACTTCAGCAGAGACACTTACTTGGGTGAATGTACTGAATGTAAATGTCTCCAGGCTTTTGGGTTTAAATCAGCCATTAGCACTGCCTTTTATTTTATCCGATTAACATTTATACACTCAGGAAGGGAATACTTTCTTAGCCTAGCAATAGGGGTTGGTATTTTCCTTTTTAAATCCTCAAGTACAGACAATAACCCCCTAATGAGAGTTGAGGGATTTTTTTATTTAATGCATTCTGAGGGAAGAGATTTCAGTGGGAAAATGTGATTGGTGACGGGTGATTGTTGTTTCTTTCTTGAAATCTTGCTGCCAGTCTAGAAAAGCAAATAACTATTAAAGGCTGCCGCATTCCTCAAGCAACACTTTACCTCCTGTGCTAAGGGAGAGAGCTGCTAACCCACACAAATGAACCCCCCAACATATTATTTTAACAATAAATGTTATTTTAACTATAAATGTTATTTCAACTATAAATGTGTGCAAGCTATGTCCTTTAGCTTAAATAGGGTGTTGCAATGAGTCAGCTAATACAGAATAAGGTTTAAAGGAAGTTAAAGCATCAGAGGATGTGGCAGGACCTA
>VYZS01075093.1:21344-32997 GCA_013400695.1 Neodrepanis coruscans | reverse complement strand
AAGACTAGTATTTCATGACCTGCCCCATCTACATTAAGCAATTGTAATGACATTCAAGTTACTCTGGTCAAGCTTTTTTAAAGCAACTTTTGGCTTCTTCCAACTTTGCAATATTATGAAAAACGGCTTAGGCAAGCAAAGGACTGAAAATAAAACCCTTACCACCCAGGGCCTTTTCCTCTCAAGCATCTCTATTAGGTCTATATGGCGCTTGCGCTCGTGGTATCTTTCAACATCTTGCTTGTATCGTTCAATCCTCTGTTTCATCTTCTCCAAGGAGTTAGTTTTTTCTCTGCACAAGTGCTGCAATGTAAACATCTGCTCTGTGAAAACATAACTGATTTTGGTAAATACAACTAGCAAAACTGCTTCTGAAAGATCCTGCAGACATTTGCAACAGAAAGAGAAAGGTTAATAAGCAAATGTTGTGTATGAGTGAAAATGCAAGTGTAAGGGAAAGCACAAAAAGAAACAGCAGAACAAAGGACTAAAAGAATGACCAGTATGGCTAAGATCAGACACAGTTCCCAGGAACACCATTCCTTTTCCTCGTTGTTTCCTCCTTTCTAAGGCAGTTCAAGGCAGCAAGATTAAAGCAAAGGACCATCATNCTGCTTTGTTACAGAGGTCAATGTAAACAGCAAGGTGTGCTTGGTCTATAAGTAGAAAACTCCCTTTTGTGGAGGCTGGAGGAGAGAAAACATTTACTGAAGGAAGAAAACTCCCATACTATTCTCAGCTTTGGTAAACCAAATTTCAAGTTACCAAAAACATTTATTCTTAGAACTAAACAGCAGTAGGTCGGACAACAAAGAAATGTACTCTTTTAAGACAGAAGATCAAATTTTTATCTTAGTTTCCCTCTGCCAGTTTCCCATCAGCCTTTAGAGTCCTGTATATGTAACTATCTTAGAGAATGATCAGTGTCAGTCTACATTAACTATGCAACACTTACATCTCTCCTAATAAAATAACTCTTTTGTTAACTCGGCCAGGCTAATGTGTAGGAAGAAAAAGTTGCATCATTCAGCAAGTGATGACAGCATAGAATGTACACCCTACTTCCTTACTGTCCTTGATTCTAGGCTCTCTTTAATTTGTTTTACGATTTTTATCTGTCCAAATACTGGTATATTTGAGATTAGCAACCTAAATTCACTTCCATGTGTGTCATGCACACCAAACCTCAACCAATAAACTAAGGGNATGCAAGTGTAAGGGAAAGCACAAAAAGAAACAGCAGAACAAAGGACTAAAAGAATGACCAGTATGGCTAAGATCAGACACAGTTCCCAGGAACACCATTCCTTTTCCTCGTTGTTTCCTCCTTTCTAAGGCAGTTCAAGGCAGCAAGATTAAAGCAAAGGACCATCATATAACAGCAGATGACTCCTAGAAGACATAAAGGGATCTGTCCAGAAAAGTTGTTGCCAGTCAAGAATCCCAGGGAAGAGATGAATACCTGACAACAGGCATCCCGTTGTTCTCTGTGTCCAGGTAACTTGCACACGTCTTTGTGCTTAGAAGCATGTGAGTGTCAAAGTGAATGAATTCCGAGAGAAGTTGACCATTATTTGGTAAAATCAACTAACAGACTCTGAAATAAGTATCACGGTCTAATTCTGTAAGATCTCACATTCAATTTCACTATGTACATATTTACCTCCAGTTCTCTTTCCCTTTCTCTGAAGTTTTTCAGTTCACAGTGGTACTGGTACATTTCTCGGGAACCAACTGATTTTTCAGTGGCTTCAAGCAACTCCACCTTACTCAGTTTTGCAAATTCTCCAACTTTGTCCTACAAAATTTTTAAAGGTACAAAAACATAGGATTAGCTAAAACAGTGCAACACAGTAATACTGGATTTATATTCTGCAACTGATTTCTCATAAACAGCAACAAAATCCTCTCAAAACACAGCACTCCATTGCACCTACTTTCAAAATTCACCCATACCTGAGGAAGAAACTGGCACAGATTGTCCACCTGGATGTTTAAGGCTGCAATTTGTTCTTCTACTGTTTTCAGGGTTGCTGGCTTTCTGTTGACAAACCATACTGATGTGTTGTTCACCACTTGAATCTCACGTGTGATAATAATATTGCCTGGTGTCTTAAACCTGAGTAATGAAAGTGTTTATATTGTTGAGAACACACCAGGTTTACCAAGTGTCAAAGCATTACTAGAATTTTTAGATAGCTAAATCTTTAATATAGTTAACTGGACAGTAGCACGAGATTCTCATTCCATCCTTCAAAAAACATTCAGCACTTCCATGATGAACTAAACTTACATGGACAACATCAATGTGTGCAACTCTTCACTCAGAATATGTTATTTATATAAATGAGATGCTCATGCTGAATGTATGAAACACTCAAAAGTTGTTGCAGATGTGAACAGTTTCTATGAAAGCGTAATTTTTTGTACAACATTTAGTAAGTTTAAAAATTGTCATGAAGGAGGTGCACACCACCAGTATGGCTTTAAAATAAAGAACTAGTATACAGAACCACATCAATACACTGTGTACATATAGTCCACTTGGGAATAAAAATGGTATCATACAGCAAAAAAAAAAAGATTTTCATTTTCTGCTTTTAAAAACCAGTAAAAATGCATTAATTGTCCATTGAGTTCTATAGCTCAATATTTATTTTTACAAGTTTAGTCTGCTTGAGACATATCAACAATATGAGCAATGAGGTAAGTCATACTCCTAAAATTCTGGTTAACATTTTGGTTTAGAAATTGTCCAGTGCCTGTTAAACATGTTGTTAGAGTTAGAGAAAACAGGCTTGTAAAAGTTTAGTGGCCACATACCTCAGGAGACCTAAGAACAGAGATCAACATAAACTGAGCATTCATTTGCTGCCAGCAGTCAGACTGTCACAGGGATATGAGTCTACTTCTTGAAGACTGTATGATGTCTTCTTCCACTACTTACTTTATCAGACTTCTTTCAAGAGACATACAAAGCCATGTTCCCCCTCTTTCATCAAATTAAAGACTTGATTTTAGTTACAATTCAAGGGCCAAATTCAACCAGGGCAGCAGGATGCCTAGAGAACTCAAATTTTTAAATTCTGGTCAAAAAGCAATCTTTTGTATCATTGCTCTTTCCGTCTAGATGTTATATTTAAATACTTTCTTTAAATTAGATAAAGGACTCAACTACATTGCAACCACTGCAATAAAAATGCTTAGTTTTCACACACTGCAAGACTCTTCCCAGACTTAAGGTTGTGTTGAAACAACAACCACAGCACTTACCTGAAAGGCATCCTACCTCCTGATCCATTGTCTGGCTAGTCTCCAAAGAATGAGCAAAGGATCACTCCCACAAGAACAAAAGTGGACTGGACCTTTCCAAATGCCTTTTTTCCTGAATACAAATCTCTTTTCATACAACCTGATCAGGGTGGTCAATTGTTAACACAGACTATGAAATAGCTGATTCTATTTATTTCAGGCAAACAGACCAGGTCAAGGCTTATTAAAATCACCTGTGCCATTACATCCACAAAAAGGACGGAAGCATATAATACTGCCCTATACCACAAGTTACAAATTTTACAGAGTAAGCCCAAGAGACTTTCAGTTGCTCTGTTCTGCCAAAGCTTACATACAAGCCTGCCTTAGCTGGAATTAGTCAGACACTTTATTTCTTTCGTATCAGTGTCTCATGTTTTCAGTGTAAATGCAGTTCGTATCAGCAGTATCAGTGTAACAAAGTGAAGGCAGAACAGAGTTTCAAAACTTGGACTCAGCCTTTTTTCAATTTAATTAAAAAAATTCCACCCCCTACATAATGACAGCAGCACTGACTGCATTTGAATCATCTGCACCTTAAACATAATCAAAACCTAAACAAATCATGTCTAACAACATTTATCTATACATCCGTTGTACATAAAGACAAGAAACTCTTGGAAAGTGACACAGAGAGCAGCTGTCGCTGCTTATTTCCTGTGTGGCAATTATTTAACCTTAAAATTTTTAAGTCTGGGGGAGGAAACAAAAAAAAAGAGAAAAAAAAGCACCAGTCTAAAGACAGACCGCTGTACATCCATTTTTTTCTCCACAGCTTTGTGTATGACTGAGTGGGGAAATGATCTAATTAGAAGTGCATGAGGAAATACAGTTTTAGTACTCACAGTTCGATTTCCACTAAACCTCTTGCGCTCCCCTGCTTTACAAAGAGACCAACCTAAAAAATTAATTTAGAAATTGTTATTTCAAAATAACAGTATTAAAATGCAAAAGTCTTAAAAACATAGATATTATATAAAAAAATGCTGTAATGGGGTACTTTCTTTAAAAACTTATAGTTAAAAAACAAATTTTTTTTAGATTAACTAAAAAATGAAAGAAGACACCATTATCTTCCACTTCAACCAGCAGCTTTAGAACCTCCTCCACAAGTTCACCTTTTCTGACCAACTTCAGCCTCCAAAACCAAACAAACAATAATTGGCAGATCCAGAGAACAGAAGTTCGCACAAATTTGGGGAACAAAGGCTGTGCAAATGAAGGCTCTGCCAAGTATCTGTATCAGTAAAACTGCCAATTCTAACAGTATAAAAATAACCAAGCATGAAAAGCCAATGAAAATACCCCCCAACGCCACTGCCAGTTTCTGTATTGACATCTGCCCCTGACTGAGCTGCAAGGGGAGGTTACCTGCGATCTCTCAGGTTCCCAGATTCACTACTGCTCCAAAGATCTACTCAAATACATTGCATCCAACAACACTACCCAAAAAAGCACAAAGCTTAAAAATTTCACTATATAAACTTCCTACTACAGTGTCAACACATGACCTCTTTGGAGCAAAAAATTAATACATAGTAGAACAATCCAAATGCCATTTAAATCTGAGATCAGTGACTCCGTGCTTTTAGATAAATTCTCAGGCACATCAAGGTTATTTTTGAAGATACTACATGCATTTTGAAATTTAATTTAGACTTTTTTATCTATTTCTCCTTTAGCTGGTACTTCTGATCAGGTGTTACTTAGGCCTTAGACCGAATTTTCTTATGCTGAGCCATCTTCAAATACAACCCCCAGTCCACACTCAGGCTGCAGTACAATTCAGGCATTTCCATTTCATAATTCACCCAAGACAGCAAGTAACTAAGAAACAAAAAAAACCTCTAGGAAAACCCTTTGTCTCCAGAACAAATTCATCTTCAATCTGGGCACCTTGTCTTTCACAAAAGCAAAGCAAATCAAGAAAAAAACCTTTCCCTCCCTTCTCTGCTGGACAGTGCTCTTAAAGAAATTCCGGTTGATCATGAAATCGTGAAATTGCAAACGCACATCGTTACCTTATCGGCTCGCCCCAAGAAGGAAGGCTTTCCAGCCAGTCCCAGGCAGATAGCACAAACAATGCTTGACTTCCCAGTCCCATTAGGACCTATCACCACGTTCAGGTTGGGCCCCGGGAACACTTCACAGACATCGTACGTCCTGTAAAACACGGCACGTTTTCGACTTTCACAGACACTGTACTTCCTCAAGAAAAAAGCTCTTTTTAAAAAAACACATCGTGATTTTATTAAATACAGCGTTAAAATACCTCATCTACACTCAATCCTCAAATACCGTCTTGTAAGAAAATCTCAAAGGGATTAAATTAAGATTTATATAAAACACCGTGAAATAGATTCCTACGAGCCAGAATTCTCGCAAGAATTCTTCCTTCAAATTCAGTGTAAAGAACGAAACCCAGCAACGTAATGACAACTTCTACTAAAGTTACTGGGATCTCATTTTATCTTATGTGTTAAAAATATGTTTGTACGTTAAAAAGAAAGGCACAGGAAAGCGAGTGAACTCAGTCAATTCTATTACGTTTAACTCGAGCCGCCTGCCGTATCACGGCCAGGGGGAAAGATTCCACTCATTTGATCCACACAGCAAGCTGTCCCCGCAGTCCGAGCGAAGCACCACTGCACAGGGAACACTTCCCGCTTCCCGGTCTCCCTCCCACAGCCGCCGCTCCCGCCGCGGCCCGGGCCTGAGGCGACCGCCGCGCGCAGGGGCAGAAGCAGGGGCAGTGGCTCTCCCTCCCCGTGCGCTTACAGGAAGCTCTTCATGAAGATCCTTACGATGGAGCCCTGTACGAAAGGCCGGGCAGTGCCGGGGCCCCGCTCGCCGCCCCCGTCCCCTCTCTCCCGCCGGGCTCGCGCCGCCGCCATCACCCCGCCGCGCGCGCGCGCCTGCACCGCCTCCCCGGTCACGCGGGGGAGGGGGAGGGACTGGAGCTGCAGCGAAGCCTCTTATTGGCGGGACGGGGCGGTGCCGCAGTCCATTGGCTGGAGGGCGGCCGGGGGGGCGGGGCGTGGAAGCGGAGGGGGTCGCGGGAGAAACTATTGGTGGCGGGGGTGGGACGTGCGCGCGTGGCTGTTTTACGGGAGCGGCTGGAAAAGGGAGTTTACACGTCTCGGATCGGGAAGGAGGAACCCTGCAGGAGGACAGGCGTCCTTTGAAAACGCTCCCTGAGCGATGTGCTGTTGTCGGAGGCCTGGCGCCTCTCGGCGGGCAAGGCCCGAGCCCTGAGAGTTTACATGGGATGTTACAGAACGTTTCACGACCTTTTCATACTGGAGTTGTTTCTTGCCTTGGTGCCTTTCTGGGGGTTTTCAGGGGGCCGTGGTCTTCGATATATCCTGTTGTTTTTACATCCTGGTTATGGATAATCCTGCACAGGGACTTGTTACTCGATTGGGCCGGTTTGACCTGTTACAAAGCCCCCCGTTAACCGTTGCTTCAGTGTCAGCCATTTACAACTTAGTGAGGACACTGGGCAGGAGCTAGACTGCTTTAGTCCAGACTCTGGATGGTGCCAGTCTCTTTTCAGTTGTGCCCACTGACAGGACAAGGAGCAGTGACCATAAACCAAAACACAAGACGTTTCACCCCAACATGAAGAACTTCTTACACTGAGGAGGGCAGAGCACTAGAACATGCTGCCCAGGGGGTCATGGAGTCTCTCTCTGGAGACTTCCTAAACTCACCTGGACATGTTCCTGTGTCACCTGCTCCAGGTCACCCTGGCTTGGAACAGGGGTTGGACTAGATGACCTCCAGAGATCTCTTCCAACCCTAACAATTCTGTGATCAGTGCTAACGGTTCAAGTAAAGAACATTCCAAGGCTTCATGTCAGACAACAGGAATTGGTTACGTGGCAGAAGTTCCTGGGAGCAGACAGTGTTTCTGGAACTCCCAGGGGCCATCAGTCAAGACTGAGGCCTAATGAGAACTCTTGAGTGACCCGGACCAAGGAGTGGGGCTGGGGCATGTGCCATTATAGACACCTTGTGTTTTGTTTGAGGTGGGGTGAGAATCATGTTTCTTCTTTTTCAAAATGTGAAGGGTAGAACATTTTGTCTCTCCGTATCTCTCACGTTGCAGAAGGTGTTCTCTTCAGCCATTCACCTTACACAGAGATGCTTTCAGAGTAGCAGTTACACTTCATGCTTCATTTCATTTACAGAAAATACGGAAAGCCACCAAGCCTGATTATTTTAAACACTTCATTTCCACTTGTTTTCTGCTTAGATAATTTAGCTGAATGTTGAAACCAAAGCAAATGCTTTACAGAACAACTCTAAAACTGTATTGATTAATAGAAAATGGAACACTGGTCCTATTTGCTTACATTTTCAGAATAATGTCAAGACTGATGCATTCATAAGCAGCTGACAAGGGAGATGGTACCTAGGATAGGCAGTTAAGATGTCAATTCCTTTTGGCTCTTGCTGAATCTCTAGGAAGCAATAAACTGCTTCAATCTCTGTGGTCAAATAAACATATGAGTACTAATTCTATTGAGTTGAACAACCTTTTCAATTATTTTTGTCACAAAAATTAAAATTTACTAAAGATGTGAGGGCCTAGATCATCACAGGTGCTGGTCATACTTACAGGCCATTAGGAAAAATATATATTTAGCTCTGAAAGGAGCAGAGTGTGGTAGCTGTAAGAATAATTTCTACCACTCAGGACGTGGCTTCTTGCAGCTGTTCAGATTCTTTTCTGTCAGCTTTTTTAGGTAATGTGACATAGGCATTTCACAGAATCACAGAATATGCTGAGCTGGAAGGGACCCATAAGGATCACTGAGTCCAGCTCCTGGCCCTGCACAGAATCATCCTGAAGAGTCACACCATGTGCCTGAGGGAAATATCCAAATGCTTTTAGAACTCTGATAGGCTTAGGGCTGTGATCACCTCCCTGGGGAGCCTCTTCCAGTGCCCAACCACCAGGGTGAAGAACCTTTTTCTAATATCCAACCTAAACCTCCCCTGACACAGCTTCAGGCCATTCCTTGGTCACCACAGAGAAAAGATCAGTGTCTGCCTCTCCTCTTCCCCTCAGGAAGACTTTGTATCTTCCTGTCCTCACTGCAGTGAGGTCTCCCCTCAGTCTCCTCCAGGATGAACAGACAAAGTGACCTCAGCCACTCATACATCCCGCAAGGCCCTTCACCATTTCATTGCCCTCCTTTGGATGCTCTGTAATATCTTTCCTATCCTGTCGTGTCCAAAACTGCAACAATATTCAAGGTGAGGCCACACCAGTGCAGAGCAGAGCAGGACAATCACCTCCCTTGACCAGCTGGTGCTGCTTTGCCTGATGCCCCCAGGACATGGTTGGCCCTGCTGGCTGCCAGAGCATTGCTGACTCATATTCAACTTGCCATCAAAGTGGACACCCAGGTCTCTTTCCATGGCACTGTTTTCCAGCATCTCATTCCCCAGTCTCTACAAAGAACATCCAGGGTTGCCCTAACCCAGGTGCAGAATCCAGCACTTCCCCCTGTTAAACTTCGTATGATTTGTGGTTGCCCAGTCCTCTGAGTTGTCAAGGTCTCTCTGCAGGACCTCCTTGCCTCCGAGGGAGTCAACAGCTCCTCCCAGTTTTCTGTCATCTGCAAACTCGCTTAGTTTCTTTTCCAAACTTCCATCCATGTAATTTATGGAGGTGTTGAAGAGCACAGGGCCCAAGATGGAGCCCTGTGGAACCCCACTAGTGACAGGTCACCAGCCTGATGTCACCCAATTTTCACTTGTTACCCTCTGTGCTTACCCATGAGCCAAGGATGTTGATCCAGCTGTGTGGTGGACATTTTCTCCAGTAGAATCCTGTGAGATACTGCATCAAAAGCTTTCCTGAAATCCAAGAAGATGACATCAACTGGCTTCCTTTGATCAACTACATGGGTTACCTTGTCATAAAGGGAAATCAGGTTTGATCAGGAGTTTCCTCTCATGAAGCTGTGGCCAACGACTGCATTGTCTTTCAGGTGTTTTTTAAATACTTCCCAGAATTATCTTCTCCATAACTTTACCATGCACTGAAATGAGACTGACAGGTCTGTAGTTCCTGAGTTCCTCCTTCTTGCTCTTCTTGGAAACTGGAACAATGTTGACCAGCTTCCAGTCAGCTTCCAGATTCCCAGTACTACTCAAAAATCATCCAGAGAGGTTTTGTGATGACAGCAGCTCTTTGAGGATTCTGATATGATTCTCATTCTCTTAATATATAAAATAATGACTTTGGAATATTTTATTAGGTTGAGTTCTTTCTCCTTACACTTAGTAGTATGAAGTCTAGAGCAGGGCAATAAGATGATAATCAAAGTTACATTTTATTAGGAAGTTACAATAATTTCAAAAAAACTCCTTACATGCAAATACATAAAATCTTTAAAAATAACAGGATGTGTTGATTCAGTTTTCTATTAATATAAATGCAAGGCATCTGTGGTTGCAAAAAGTGTAAGTGCATTCTCTGTGAGTGTACAGATTTAATAATAAACATGCCAGAAAATATGTGGCTTCAAAGGGTTTCATTTCATATGATTCCACATGTCAGCACTGAACACTAAATTCTGTTTGTTATTGGCAAGGACGACAAATATATTTGTTTTAGTAAAATAATACAATATCACAAAAAATTGCCAGCAGAGAGTATTAAGTTTCCCAGAGAGATTGCACTGAACCTGTAGTCTATTGCTATAGCTAACATTATTTTCTTTCTTATTTCAAAATATCTATAATTTTCTTATCAAAAATCCGTTCTATCCCCATCACAATACATTCACTGAATGCAGATTTAAGATAACACAATACTGGTCTTCAATTGTGCAACTTTACTTTCCTCTTTTTACTTATATACCAGAGGGTTATAAAAAATTTTAAACGAATAGTCTGGGCAAAATGGGAAGCCTTTATGATACCTCATGCAAAAGAGGAAAAAATACTTAAAAAATTATGGTCTAAGAAGCCCTGAGTCAATAATTCCATTGCAAAGGTGAGGAACATGAGTGCTCCGAGTTCTTCCTATGTATTGGTACATATTCAGACCAGTCCAGTATTTACTTCAAATGTATTTTAAAATAGGCAGTTTGTGCAGTCTGTCACAAATCTTCTATGCACTTCATTCCTTTCAGCAGACTGGATTTAATATTCAATTTCGTTTAAGCTATCAGGATAGCCTGATGAGAATTGAATTTCTTCCACTTCTAGAATACAAAGAAGGAAATACTGTAATTATTTGTATTTTAATAATATGTAAGAATGCATAAAACAAAATATAATTAACATGCTGAATTTAAATGGGACAGCCATATGGTTTTTAAAAAGTGTTACAGCCACTTCACTAGTTGAGTAGTAGTACTTTACGAGTCTGGGCATGATCTTACATCACATTAGAAAATAAAAATGCTGCACTAACCCAGCAGCATGATACTAAATTCAAACCCATTCAATGGGGAGTCAGGGGAAGAAGTATTACCCATATAATTAAAACAAGCACTGTGAATGGCCAGGTATTCTTATGAAGTATGTTTAAACTTACCTAAACAGGGTCCTGCCTGGAACAGAATATCATCAATAGCAGTGTCACTTCTCATTGACACACCACGGATAGCCTCAAAAATAATCTGTAAAGGTAAGACACAGCTTTTCATGAATCCCACAGGTGGATGCACTAAGAAAAATGATAGCCATCCAACCAGCCATTCAAGGACCTAGTGTGTCCTGAAAACATGTTTCTTAGAAAGAGAGTTCTGGGCTTCATCAGTGAACTGGCTGCCCTGGTCAGAGCAAGTCAGTGTGTGCTGTGCTGAAGGAAGAAAATATGTTCTCCCTTTTCTTTTTCCTTTCCTTTCCTTAATAATTTTCAGGCTCTTAAGGCAAAGTGATTAATAAAGCACCACAACATTTGTGGTTAGTAATCAGTGCAATTTTGTGCCTAGTGCTGTTTTAGTCATTAGCAATTTCAGCTTCCTCTTTCACAGAGAAACTGCAGCAGGCTTTGCCTCTGGCAATACTTAAATGATGTTGCAAACAAGGACAGAGCTCCAGCTTTGTGTCAGCTTGTCTTTAGTGCCACCTTAGAAAGAACACCTTACAAGAAGCTGCCATCTTATCATAGTTCAGTGGCTCTGTCCAATCTAGACAGCACTGTAGATAGCTGAAGAAAAAGAAATTGCACAAGTGATCTAAAGCCCCCTATCACTACCAACAAGAAATAATGAGAAAACAGCATTTAAATACTTAAAAAATTATTTTGAATTAATAACTATTTTCATACTTTCAGCATATTTGTAAGTCTAATAAGTTCCCTTCAATTTTC
>VYZS01075093.1:0-11264 GCA_013400695.1 Neodrepanis coruscans | reverse complement strand
AATCCTAAGAAGGCAGCAGGGTAATCACAGACGTTTAGGGAAAACAGTATGACACACAAATCAGATCTAAAGCTGTTATATTATGTCTAACCCCCGGAAAGCTGAAGAATTTGCTGAACTGGAGGTCACACCTAAAACCACTGTGTCATTGTGAGGTGTATTTTCCATGAATTTGTCTAATAGCTTTTTAAATGTGTGTATACTACTGGCCTCCACAGCATCCTGAGCAGAGTATCTCAGTGTTTAGTTTTTCCTGAAAAAGTCCACCCTTTTGTTTGTTTTAAAACATGTAAATATTGAAGTGCAACTCAGTCACTTGATTTTGCTTTCTCACAACTGCAACTAAAATTAGTTATGGAACATGAGTGAAAACAGGTGAGCCCAAGTAAAGACACTGAGGGAAAAAAAAATCACAGGAAGAATAGTACACTGAGAGAATGAAAACCCATTTTTGCTGGTGAAAATAGGATAGAGTGTTATGATGCTAGTTACCTAGGATTTGATTTTGAATTCTGTGGGAGGTGTTCAAACACAACATAATTAGAGTAACATAGCCAAAACTTTTGTGAATGGATAAACAACAAAAGATGTTTGCTTTCAAATACCTAAGCTTTAAAATAGTCAACCACATCTAGCAGAAATGAGCAGAACTCCTATAAGCAGACCCAAATGAACTCAAAACTTCTTTTAATCAAGGCATTTGGACTTTGTTGTGAAGTTGCATAAAACAAATACCTTTCCATGGTAGTATATACCCACAAACACACACACATAATATTAAAATGCAGATTCTTGTTCCACAGTGCATGTGAGTTTCCCCAGGTTGCTTATGGTATGTGAAATTTTCTTTCAGTTAGCTCTTACATTTTCCTGTCATGGAAAATCTTCCTGGCCTGGAAGATCAGTTGCAGTACATGCAATCAAATCAAAAGAATCTACATATTTCAGACTTAGGTTTTTATACTGCCTTCCAAGAGGCAACAAACAAGCCATGAATAGTTTATTTTTTAAAAATGTTAGATTTTTTTTTTCATTTTTTTCCCTGTCACATTTATTCCCTGCGCACAGTAGCAAAACAATGGTATGTGTATAGGATTGTAAGTACTTACACCAAATGAAAGAAGCAGCACCTCAAGTACAAAATGAGAAATCAGGACTTCAAATTTTCTGCCTTCTCACTAGCATTATATAGAATATATATCTGCAGCATGAACACATATATACATATACATATTGTATATATGTATATGCACTATATATATATATATATATATGTATGTATGTATGTATGTATGTATAAACATTTATGACTTGCTTAGCTGCATCACACCCACCTAGTCTTTACAACATTGTATTTTCAAAGTGTTATGTTAAAGCCACTTGACCAGCTTCACATTGTTCCTGTCCAAAGAATTCAAGCCATCAACTTATGCCAGACTGCAGTTAGCTAATCCAAAAAGAACTTGCAAAAACCATTACACAAACCAAGAGATGAAAAACTGAGTTTTTTTATTGTCCTGATGAAAACAAATATGCTGTCAAAATTAAAACATATCAGACAGGTTCTATATTGTTTTCAAAGCTTTGAGAGTAGTATTTGTAACAGAAGAAAGATAAAGGACATGGGTAATCAAGTGTTTTCATACAATTGTTTTCTGGCTGAAAAATCATTACGACCTTCAGGACACAAGACTGCCTCACTGACTTGTCTGGCCATTAAGTAACTGCTAGGAGACTGTTTACTGTTTCCACAGCCACTGACAAATCACACCTGGTAACAAAGAAGCTGCTCAGCCAAACTACTGTGCATAGATACAACTTATCATCTAAGTCTAGACATGATGCATTTCAGAACACAATACGACAGACAAACTAGCCACCACATCTGTAAAGAAGAAAGGTGGCGGCCCTATCTAATTTTGAGACCACCTCTCTCCACTAAAAGACTGTTTTTCACTTGCTTGCAAAATTGCCAAGACACAATTATTCCAGCTCAGACTTTCCATGCTGGGTCCTTGCTTGTTTTAGAAGATTTAATCCAAAACAGTTCCATTATTTCTGAGAAAAAGGCTAGGGAAAAAAAGGGGGTTATTTTGCCCCTATTAAAAAAATAATTCTGGGAATAGCTTGAGCACGCCTAGGCTTTGGAGTGGGAGCAGGAAAGTGTCAGAACTTGGTCTTTGTGCCAGGTCTGTGCTTTCTGTCAAGTCAGTAGTTCTTGAAAACTTAGAATTTGTAAGAACTGGGACAAGCAGGGCAANAGAGTTGGGCATGAGACTGCAAGGAAAAGCCAAAATCAGGTTCACTGTACAACTTCATTCAAGCATGCTTGTGAATATTACAAACAGGCAACCTGTAACTACACTAGTTTTTCACCCTTGCCTTATGACAAGCAGACACATGCTCCAGGTTTAGCAACATTTGTCTTTTTTATGCTATCTCGTCTTCTGTAAATATATCTTGATTTACTTTTCCATACTAACATGTTTCAGAACTTCACCCATTTTCTTCCATGTGCTATTTGTCTAAGGAAATCTTTATAAACTGAACCCTACACAGGGGAGGTTTTTGAGAATTGCCAGAGGCCAGCAAACCCTCCTGCTGCAGAGGATATTCCCTTGATTTCTTTATTCTCCTCTGCGCTGCTCTCTCCATCAGTTTCTGCCTACAGACAAAATGGTAACTACAGACAAAACAGCTGCAATTCATGGAAAGATTTTCATCACAGGCAAGCTTCTTCACAACTGTTTTAGATATACTGACTTCTAGGAAAACATAAAAATTGTTCTTCATAAGCTCATATTGGAAAAGGTTTTCCATGTACATGTCTGATGCTAAAAAATTGCCACTTCCAAGGCTATAAACCACTTTTAACAGAAAGACTTAGATGTCATCATTACTCATACAGTTTACTATGCTACACTAACGACAGAATTTTTCTTCTTCTGAAAAGAAATACATGAAGAAATACATAAACAGCGGATGGCAAAAGTTAATTATAAGCTTGCTTTTTAACTAGTATCTTTTCATTATTAAATAAAAAAGAAAATTACTGCAAATATCCTGGGATGACATTATAAGAAACTTACCTATCATGCACTTGCTGTGTAGTGATCTTTTTTTTCATTATTCTATAACAGTTGAAAGGGAATTAGAAATTCTCTTTTTTTATGCATAAAATACATAAAAATCCCATCAAATTTTTAGGGTATCAGGTATCTGAGAGAAAACACTAGCCAACAATTAAGACTGAAATTTTCAGCAAAAACTGGCTTCTCAGCAGAGTCAGGCAACTGGGTTTTGGTGACATTTTATAATGTATTTATTTAGAGGAAAAAACATTAATTCTTGGATAACAAAGAACTGTGAAAAGAGAAGGCAAGGAAAATCTCCATCCAGAATTCAGCAGATTTGAAGAGTTGGCTCTTACCTTGAAAGGCATAGGCTTTTTGAAGGAGATTTCAGCTTGAGTCCAAACTCCCTTTGGAGAGTCTAAGACAGACCAGATTTTCTCTTGAACGACATGATTCTCCTCAAAAATATAAACTGCAAGGGTGCCACTCATTTTGAAAAACCCATATAAGGCATAATAAAAACGCAGACAAAACTGCAAGTTTCCTGGCAAGGTCGGGCCATACAGACGTCCAATGTACCCAGGCTGTGATGTAAATTTTGTGTTTGCCAACAAGTAGTAACCTGCAAGACAGCACAATTATTATTTCTAATACACTACCAGCACAGCCGATTTGCTATTAAAGCACCTTCTGTTATTGCATCAGACTTAGGTTATAAAAACAGTTTAAACTGTCAAGAAACAGATTATTACTTTCTGACAGGAAATAACCATTTTTTTAGAAGCATCCTGTCTAATTCTAGCTAAAATGGTACATGGCTAAGTTACCAGAAATAAGCACTTTTCAAATTTTCCCTGAAAAATTCCCTGATCTGCTGGCCTCACTTTAAAACTGGTTGTTACAAGGGTATCACTGTGAGATCTAAAAATGGAAGATAAGGCACAAGGCCTATTACACCCTGCACCAAATATGAAGAGGTGAGACTTTAGCATGTATGATTAATAACCAGGAATACTCTACACAAAGAGACGTCTGAGTTTCAGAACTTGTTAGCAGGCCTTTCACTATGTGGCTTCATTATACAATATTTCAGTTTTGCCTTATAAATGCCAACTGTCTTAAGCCTGGAAGAGCCCACATTCCCTCTACAGTAAAAACAATGCATTAAGCTATTATTACATTTAATGGCATATTTTTGTGACTACGGAGTAGTAAAATGAAGATACTCTGATTTACAGTTCCGCATGACTATTCAATAGGTGACCTTCCCTCTTCACACATGGGGAAGCACAGCCAGAGTTCCAGATTGGACTGAGTTATGTACACTGATTTTTAATGGCAGAGTTGCAAGGGACACAAACTAACCGAACATTACTTAACATAGACAAACATTACTTAACAGAGTGAACAATGATACAACAGGTTAACCTTTATATAACCTTTTATATAACCTCTATATATAGTTTGACTCTTCTAAGAAAAAGCAGTTTTGATATACCAAATCCAGTAGTGTGATCTCCTGTTCTATACACATTACGCTTCACTTTCACTCTGCTCCATCCTGGGCCATCTTTGTGATCTTGGTAAAAATTACACAGATCTTCCTCAAAGTCACAGCCTGCATTGGCAGGATTGAAAGGAGTTCCTAAAAGATAGGAATAGATGTTCTGTTAGGAAGAGCAAGGTTTAATAAGCATAGGTATTTGAAGCAGAATGATGCCAAAACCTACTCTGGTTCATCTTTCTTTGCTTATCAGAAGATAACATATGCAAAGATGTTACACATATATAGTGCAAAGTCAAGATGAAATCAAAGTATTGATTTTATTCTTATCAATTATATTCTTAGATTTTAGCTGGAGCCAGGAGGAAACCTCTTTCATAGAAACTTTAAAACATAAATAAGCTACAGATATTAAGAGAAGATTCCTTTTACAGGACATAATGCACAAAGACATTCAAACTATTTGTTTTCATCCTACTCCTTCATTCAAAAGATATAAGGACAAAAAGAGCACGACTGTGTGCCTGTGTGTGCGTGGGTGTCATATTTTTATTTCAGTTTCCAAAGGGATAACTTTTGAACATTTAGTATTTTTTAAAAGAACAGTTTTTAAAAATCTTTGTACTTATGTATAATTTGAGTGCAGATGCATACCATAACTACATAAGTAAAATAATTTTTCGTTCATTGCTACTGACCTGCCTCACACATTTTAACACTGCAGTGAAAAAAGCTGGACCTTTATAGTAAAGTTGATTAAAAGCAAAGCTAAGCCCCCTAGCTCTGCTGACAGCTCCCTCTTGACCCACAATATGGAATTCACAGGTCAGGATTTGCTTTAATCTGAAAAAAAGTCTCCCTGGTGAATGGGTCCTTGTAAATAAAACATTTCTACTTTAGAAGCCTCATCAGTCTCTTATACTAAATGCTGGAGGAAGGAGAGGCACAACCCAAAGCTATCATGCACATTTTGGCTACATCAGGAGTCCAGACCCAGGACACTCTGCACGTAGCAACACGTGACCCTTCTTAATGAGGAAGAGAGATTTCCCAGCAAGGGCAGGGATACAGGCAGTCAACATCAGAAGAAGCAAAGCTTTGGCTTTGGAGCGATACCTGCGGTCTTTTCAGCCTCAGACAGGCCAAATCTAAGCACTGCTCTGTCTGCAGCCACGGCCTCCCACCTCTACTTTCCTAGTTAAAGAAAATGCATCTGGAGCACTACCAGGTCCATGTAGCATTAAACCCATATTCTGATTCATTCTTTGCTGAGCAAGTTTAAAATCTGTTTCCTTTTAAACAAAACTTCCAGAAAAAATAAGGAAAAAAACTTAGTGATGGTACAATGTTATAGCAGAATGCAAAGCAAATGAAGATCTCTTGCTTTTTAACATCTCTACTCAGAAGAACTGAAGATGATAATAGAAGGTAAGTCTGAAGGATCAAACAGAGTTAGCAGGCAGAATCTAGCTGAATCTATCATATTCAGAACACATCATGAACCATTCAGATTAGATCTGAATTTCAATCAGTGGGTCAGAAAAAGCTATAAAACTTAGGTCATACCTCAACACATATAAACTGTCCAAAAATTAAAATGGAAAATACAGAAAAGCACAGAGCTCCAATCTGGAATACTGCAAACATAACATAGGATTTTCATTGCAAAACAAAGCAAAACCAAAATTGAGCAAAACCAGGTATTGAGAAGATAATGAAACAACTGGATTTACTCAGCCAAGAGTTGTGGATTACTCACACATCTGGAATCTACCTCCTTCAGCAGTGATAATTCAGCAGTGAAGGCAGAAATGATAGCAGATACTCCAAGCAGAAAGAAAAGGGCAAAAATCCCTCTTTATCCTTGATCACTTCAAAGCATAAGCCAAAAATTTCAAACTTATGACAAAAGGAATAGGTGGGAAACCACTAATCTAGTTTTGACTAGTCTTAAGTGCCACAGTAAAACCCTAGCAATCAGTATACAGCTAATTAGGAGGCTGCATTCACAAATTACAAAGCCCTTTGTCCCAGCTGCCACTACAGCAAAGGTCACATGGATTCAGACAATGTCTGATCCTGTGAAAACCTAATAAAAACACGACAGCCACACCATTGTCTGAGTTGAGTAATACATCCTGGAAGAGTGAAGACAAGAAGGCAAGGCTCACATTTTGGCTCTGAAGAACACCTCAGGGCACCTAGCATGAAGAACGCCTACACTGGCATTAATGAAAAGCCCAGAACATTTTCTTCCTCACACCATTACACTTGGGGCAATCCGCCCTCTCTTTTTGTGACAGGCCTGCAAATGGTAATTTCTCAAAGCCTGGAGTGATGCTGTATTTTCTCAGTCAGGCCAGTTGTAAAACTCTGAGGTAAAGTCTTTGAAAAGGAAGCATTAAGGACTGGTTTCTGGATCAAATGAATGGCACTGGTGTTATTATCTGCTGTTATGTTGCCAGAAGGAAGAGGAGCCCAATGGCACTGGGCAGTTGAGAAAGTAGCAAATATTGCAAATACTGACAGTTCAGAGTGGCAAAGTAAATGGGGGAAACAAGTAAGGTAACTAGCAGTAAACGCTCATCATACCTGTCTGATTGCTGCAGTAAACTGGAGAGAAAGCAATGTCATCAAGTGCAACGTAACCTCCCTTGGCGCTGTTAAAAGCAACTTCAAATATTACCTAGAAATTATAATATGTTGTTATTCATCTGCCATATACTCAGCAATAATTTTGGAACACATCTTTGAAATATAGAATTCTGATTGGATGTCCCAGACAGACTCCAGCAAACCTCAGAGAGCACTTCAAGTGTTGGGAAAAATTAAATTATATCACTTATCAGGGATACAAATCAGAGTCTGACCTTGACACCAGACCTTTGTCCACTCTAGGTCAAGGAAAAAAGAGAGAGAACATAGCTCTTCCGCTGCTTTATGAAGCATCAGTTTCAAAGGTGCAGAAAGGATTCTGCTGTGATATTATACAAAGCCAGTATTCATGATCTTCAGTCTGTACTGCCTAGAACTCCAAAGCTACCTAATTATTACTGTTTCTAGAATCTATATGGATCAAGAGCTAAAACCCTCCTGTGTTAATTGCTCTTCTGTTAAAATCAAGTTCTATTCTTTTCTGTAAACATCCTCAGACACCGAAGGCCATGACTTGGCATTGCCTGGCAATGTTCTTATTTAAGAACTAGAAAAGCTACTGCTGTGTTTTGTTTACCATAAAGATAAAACAATATTTGTACTTAGTCACTCCCAAGGAACATTGTTTTCTCAAGTAAGTAGAAAACATTCTATAACTCTTGAGGAAATGTCTTAAATTTTTCTCAAATATTAAAGCTCTGACTCACAAGAAAACTCTAAGAAGAGGCCTGAATCATGAGACAACCCCAGGGACAAAACAAGAATCCTGAGCAACCTCCTTTAGTTAGATGAAACAAAGAGGAAGACCCTCCTGAAACAACTGAAGAAATTACATGCAAGGTTTAATATTATTTCTATAAAATTATCCTCAAAATAATTACTGTGTTGGATTACATAAAGATTCCTTGAGCAGATTAAAAGCCCATCTAGCCCAGTGTCTTTTTCCAACAGAGAACATCTACAGAAAGAACTGAAGACAATGATAGGCTTTCACTTCTTCCCTCACATTAAATTCTCCATGGATTCTTTTATTCCTGTTAATTTTTCTAATTAGTCTTTTAACTGATCCAAATAATGGCATCCATAGTATGCCATGGAAGTGAGTTCTACAGTTATATCATATAAGAAAAAATTTTCAGTTTGATTTATTTTAAAACTGTTACCTGGTAACTAGGAATTTGGAAGAACAGTGTAAATTATGAGAAAAAAAGAACAGTTAATCTTTTCTATCTCATTTGTGACTTTCAAGATATATTCTTCTTCAATCTTTTTTTTTAAGGGCTGAAAACTGTTATTTCATTAAGGTAACTTCTCCATACTTTTGATTATCCACATCTCCCCCTCTTGCAGTTCTAGGTTATTCTTTTTTAATTCAGAGGGCTCAAGTTGAACACCATGCTGAAAACAAAGGCACCCTGTGCATTCATCCAGTGGTACAACATTCTCTCTTTGGCTGTTAGTTCCAGTACAGATAGTTTCCAAATTCTGGATTTTTTTTTGAATGCCATGAAGAAATGAGAAGATATTTTCACAAAACTAACCACAGTAATGCCAAGCTCAAAGTGATCATTAATTAATTTCCATTGATAGCACTAGGATTATTTTTTTGTCTTACTTTGTATTTATTGAACCAGCAATTCACTTACCATTCAGTATTATGAGGCTTTATCAGAGCTACTTTTCTTTCCCATGATGTCTGATGATTGAGATGGATGACTTGATCACTGACTTTAGAGAGTGTAAAAGGGCTATGTAACATCTGACAAAAAATTAGTTTTCTCTCTAATAATTCCTGAAAACCTGCAGGCTTATGGTGAATTAGCAAATAACTTTAGTGGAATTCTAAGTAGAAAGAATTTATTTTGAATCCTAGTATAAGCAGTGTTTATATAGGGAGAGAGTACATATGTGTGTCTATATATATATATATATAATATGTAAAAAATTACATATACATGTATAAAATACACATGTAAATATATTATCTGTATAATACATATACACTATTTCAATCTTCTAAGTTTTTGTTATTTTCTAGTAAACTCTAGGGAATAAAAAAATCCATTTTTTTCTGATATTCTTGAAAGTCAGTATAATAACCATTGAGAGCTATCTTTCACATCTAAGGACTACTGTTCTATTAGGACCCAAGTTTGGACTCTATCTCATGAATTGCAGGATTGTATTAAGGTAAAGAATAGACCTCCAACAGTTTTTTTACATTTTGCTAGGTAGTGAGAGGCATGCATTATTTGATGATACTAAAGCATCCTAAAGAAATGGATCATGGAGTCATAGAAATATGAAGAACATTGACATTATTCAGTCACAACTGAAAAACCTCACATTAGCAGGACTCTACAACATCCCAAAGTATTTTCATCAAGCACTGCAACACTTGACTTCAAAATCAAGGATAAGTATGGACCCTTCCTTGACTCTTATGCAAAGGACAAAGGAAACCACAGATCACCAGCATCTTCATAACCAGCTTTCAGTTATTGGATGGTCACTGCCATGTTCCTGCCTCAGCCTGAGTTGGCACTCATGTCTGAGGCAACCTGGAAGTCACAGTGGGACATTTCAGGAAGAAATGCTTTACCTCCATGGGGTATGGCGCATTGAAGTCGACTTCTGCTAGTGCCCAGTCCACACTCAGTGCAGTGTCTGTTTTCCAGATCTCTTCATAAAAGCCACTTGTATCTCTCAAGTAAACAGTAAAAACAATGCTGCTCTCCTGCTTAAGTTGATAATAAAAAGATAAGCAGCCAGATATTGGGGCCGTGGTCTTTGGTGAGATTAGCTGAGCCACCTCCTGAAAATGTTTGACATAAACAGAGTCCACATACATGTAGTGACCTATGAGAAGAAAAGAAATTTGGTAAAAGGACACTCTTTAAAGGACGTCACTGCAAGTAGTATCCTTTTAAATTCGTCACAGTATCTCAAAGTATGAAGAGATGAACAGGGACCAAATGTATAGCCTAGACCATGACCTGGACAACAATAGCTGTTTCCTAGAAAAACTTAGTAATCCTAAAAGATTTTTTTCTCCTTTCCTCCTATATACAACCCAAAGATTTTTGGTAAGATACCACTGGCAAAATAGTCAGTCTCAGCACTTTTTTAAAGTCTTTGTTATTATTAGAAATAATATATTCATTTATATTTCCTTTGGAAAGCTAATATTCTCTAAATTTTGGGAGCTATTCATCAACGGAAAAATGTATAACAACTGTGTAAAATCTCTGCCTCCCAACACCTCAGTATAGAGTTTAGTCTTTTGCACGTGCAACTTCTACTGAGGCAACCAAAGTAAATGAACAAGATTACAAGCTATGTGTTTTCTCACATTTTACATAGCAGTTCATTTAATATATCAAATTAATTGGCAAATAACCCTTAATCTGCATGTTTCATTTCTTGTATATTTCTCCTCAGTCTACTTAGGACATGGTTTATCTTTACTGGATAGACTGGAGATTTTTGGTTAAATCGTTAAAGAAGATTTGGGGAGATGTTAATAAACAAAAAATAGACTACATAAGTGGACTCCCTCCACCTCAACAGCCACTATGACCTGCAGGAATTTCAAAGGGTATAGATTCTAAGACTTTAATTTTGGGAGTGTCGTGGGGCTAAAAAATGAAAGTAAAAACAATTGAGCCGTGGTACGGCGACTTCGCATTGCGCTGGCAGCCCCGGCGACTGCTTTCTGCTCTGGGGCCGCCCGGCCCCATGCCCACATGGTTTTTTCGGTTGCCCTCCCCCCCCCCGCCGGCGGCATGGATGGCGGACGCTGCTGCTGGGGGGGGTGCGGCTCCGGTCCGATGCAGAGTCACGGCGCTGTGCGGCCCCGGCTTTGCCGGGCAGCGCGGCGTAGTCTTACCAGTGCGGGCGGTGCTCGCACCACCCAGAATTGTGGGAGGCGCGATCCCGGTCCTCGGCTGGGGTCGGCCATGGCCCCGCTCCGAGCCGAGGCGGGGCAGGAGCGCAAAGCGGCACGGAAGGAACCGGCTGCTAGGGTTGCC
>VYZS01075084.1:39142-62729 GCA_013400695.1 Neodrepanis coruscans | reverse complement strand
AAATGCTTTTCACAGACTGAAAAACTTTTTATTCCTCCCTCAAATTTGCAATCCCAGGTTGTCTTGCAAGTAGAAAATAAGTAACTGTAAAATTGCTATTAATAACCATTAACTTGTAACAACAAATTCGGCTCCAAACCAAAGGACATTGCTGAAAGAGATGCACTTTTAGTGCTAGAAGTTTTTGACACTTCAATACAGGTTATCTGTTTCCAAAAACATACTTGTACCACCAAATCTAAGAAAATATTCTTTATATGAAGCAGTATTTTAGCATCATGTACNTAAACAACTATTTTCCTCTTCCATAAGGAAAAAAAGTGATGGTCATGTAGGTATGTGCACTTCCCACAGTATCCTGTATGGAAGAAAACCCTCGCAACATTACAAAAAAACTCCATACAAACAACAGGCAAGAAACTAAAAAATACCAAGGGCAAGTCAGCTCACCAGAATTCAATGACACNACTGTATACAAAAATTCAAAGCTGTTTGAATTTTCACATTCCCTCACAGTGAACATTGCAGACTTTGAGTACAGAAGTACTAGAATAGCAGTACAGCTTTAGACCTCCACCCCAAATAAAAACACAGAGTAATGTGTTCCAAGTGTCAGTGCAAAGAAAGATATTTATCAAGTTAAAAAAGTTCACAGCTGAGTTTTAAACTAAAAATGTTCAGAAAAATGAAACTGCTTTTCCTTATCCCAGCTTTTGTCTGCTGGATGTTCTTAGGCAAGTCACATAATTTCTTTGTGCCTCAGTTTCACTCTCTGCAAATCAGGACACTTCAATCTCTTCATGTCTGTGAAGCAGAAGTAGAGATCTGCTCTTCATGAATCAGATGTTAGTCTCCACATTTGCATTTCCATTACCTGGCTCTCTGTACTTCTCATCTTACAGGAGACTGACTCATGCACAACATAATGACAAAAAGCCATTTCAATTTCTCTGTCTAACTCTCTAATTCTTTAATGAATTATATATTACATTTATCTAGACTTCCCAAGAACTCAACTCCCTTGCAACAGCTGTGTTACCTTCTCGAGCTTCAAAGTCATGTTTAACCTTTAGTAACAGCACAAAAATAACAAAATTCAGATATGGCAATTACAAAGCTCCCCCTCCCAACTCCAAGTACTGATCCACAGAGTTTTACTCTGAGGGAGGGCTTTAAATTACTGTCCATTATCCTTGTATCCAACTACCAAAATATACGTGTAAGTAGTAAAAAGCTTTTAAAGCAAATAACCACCTTTCAGGTATTAAAGAAATCCCAAATAAATAAAAGATTTACCTGGCCTGGCACAATTGTCTGTGTGAAAAGCTTATTGAGCTCCACAAGCTTGTTTGGGGTTATGTTGAACTTTAATGCTATGCTGTTTATGGTGTCCTGATTTCCAGCCTGAAGAAAAGAGTTGAAGCTTAAGATACCATAGTGAAAACATTTGTCACACACCATGTGAACTAAACCCACCTAACAGACTGTTTGCAGGGAACAGACTCGATGATCTCAACACACCTTCTATTTAATAGCTTAAGTGATAAACCAGTATATATTAAAAAAAAGACAGAACTATTCTTTCCTACTTTACAGTAGATAAAATGCAGAGTTGTTACAGACGTCCCTCTCCTTTTCTTTTAAAACTTTAAAGCAGCACCCCTTTATTTAAACTGATCTGGCAAGGGGGGGAAAGGTCGTACATTGCAAAGTTCACGACACCTCTGGCAGCCACAGCATGTCAGGCATTTGTGCTACTCCCAGCTGGGACACTTGCCTTCCACAGTAGTTCTGCATAATACAGAGTAGAGTGAAGCCCCCATTAAGGGACCTGACAGCTCACACGGACTTTCTGGACAGAGCTAATCCTCCGAGCTGCCACAGCAGCATGCTGCTGCCCTGCTCCTGCTTAGAGAAAGAGGTCTTACCATCTCAAGACCAAGCACAGGCCAACCATGTGATGACCTTAGTAACACTGTGCAATGGAAGTATTTTTCAGAACAACAAAACAATTATTCTACTAGTGAGCCATAATGCAAAAGTAAAAATAGAACAGGTAGCTGCAAGAAAAGGCAGAGATTTAGGAGCCTAGCTCTCTCCACACAGTGATATTTGGAGCAATCCCTATTGACATAGGTGTAAACCACAAAAGTACTCACTAAGTGCTTTCAGTTTTGTGCCACTGCCTCCCTCTCAACCCCAACAACTCCACTTTCAAAAAGCAGACATTAACACACCAAACACCAATACTTGCCGTATATTCTATGGTACCATAAGGTTTCTGAGAAACCATTTTCTTCTCTTTCTTTTCATTGGTTTTGTTTTGATTGTCATCTAAAAAGCAAAAAGAAAATATTCAAGTAATTGACTTTCAAGATGTTCACCTTTCAGCATATTTTGAAAGAGATCTACAGGATGTGCAAAACTGCAGCTGTGAACAGGAACAAGAAGACATTAAAAATACCTATTAGGCCTTAAAATTGCATTGTAAGGCAAGAAAAATTTCATCAAGTACATCAGGTTAAGTAATCATTCAGGAACTCTACAAGAATAATGTATACATGACAGCATATTAATACAGAACTGCTCCCATGTTTTCCTCTATGAATCCTACACAATTCAGCTGCTGGATAGAAGTACTTTGTACCAGCAAATGAATCTACACACTGCTACTGCCTTGGTAAGACCACAACAAATACTGGTTAATCACCACTTCACCATAAGCACATTATATTTAAACGCTACTTTATACTCTGAAGGTAGAAGTATGACAAGAGTCCTGCAAATTATGCATGTACACAGTCTAGCATGAAAAAGCGTAAAGCTCATGCAGAAGACCTTTCCTATCAGCTGCAGTACATAAAACTCAGTGCACTTGCAGAAACCCTTGCAGGACCCAAAAGGTACTTGTGAGCTCTCAGCAGCATAAGCAAGGTAGAGATTTCCAATTCTTACTACTGCAGTGGGTGAGTGAAACCAAAGATCAGGGAGGATGCCGGATATCCAGCCAGCCCCAGCCCCACAGAGCTCACCTTCCACAGCCAGAGCCCAGACCCACATACCTGGGGGAGGCGAGGGCAGCATGCAGCCCCAGCTCCAGGAGTGGGGATGGGGCACAGTGAGGCAATTCATAGCTGCCCCACCTGCCCAGCCTGATCACCCCCAATCCCTTAGAAAGATCCTGCTGCTGCAGCCCAGACAAGATGGGGGGAGGCGAGAAGCCAAGGCAAGGCTGGGCCCAGCAAAACCAGCAGTCAGGACCAAGAGCCCAAAGAAGCTGTCTTCCTGGGAGGACGGTTTCTATGGTCCAAACTGGCAGCTCTGGAAGATCAGGAAGGAAAGGACAGGGACTAGCAGTGCAGGGCTTCTGATCTGCATTCAGGCTTTACTGCAACCTTTGCTATTTCCAGAGAGCAAGAGGCAGATAGTAAAAAGAAGGGTGAGGACTCTCCTGCCCCACTGTAGTGTACACAAGAAACAGGGAGGGGCCCAGAATCGTGCTGCACCTGAACCTTTTGCTGGCTCATGTTCACAGCAAGATTAATGCTGTGGTGCTGCCTCTGTCTTCCAGAGGCTACATAGCCAGGGACCATCTCCTTCAGTCAGAAGAGACTCAGAAGAGCCATAAACACATATCCAGGCATTACTGTCAGCGTACCCCACTACTTACATGCCAGGGATGCACTTATGAGAAGTGCACTGCTTAGGGATACAACACATAACATGGCAACAGAGGCAGAAAGCATGTAGGGACTAAACACACACAGTAGTACACATGGCATGAAGGACAGAGGTAAGAAGAGAAAGGATGCTGCTGGCTTTTTCCTGATAGCATTTTAGAACAGAGCATCACTCAATCACCTCAGATA
This sequence comes from Neodrepanis coruscans, assembly GCA_013400695.1. Lineage (NCBI taxonomy): Eukaryota > Metazoa > Chordata > Aves > Passeriformes > Philepittidae > Neodrepanis > Neodrepanis coruscans. The sequence continues at coordinate 58,860 of VYZS01075084.1, read as the reverse complement.
TTTCATCTCTGAGACAGTAGATCCACAATGAAACTTTTTAAATTAGCATTCTTGCTACCTCTTTCTGACCGTTTGTAGTTACACCATTGGCATACCACCTTCCTATGATCAAACTCAAAGCAGTTTGTGAATGACGGAAATATAGGTCATGACAGCATTAGCATGGCACAGTATTAAACTATTACAAACACAATGACAATATGACAGACAAAAAAAGTGACAAATACTGGATGTTTTCTTTATTCATTATCTATATACAACTGCCAATATGGCACAATCCTGCCTGAAGAAACTCCTCCAACTAACAATGAGCGAGTTCACACTATTTTGTGCTACTAGGGGATAACACTTCATTTACTCCAGGATAACTAGAAACACATGCAGGCAAACTACCTAAAGTGTTTGCAGCCTGTTACTGGAAAAAGACAAGCAAGTTCTATAGGTAAGCTTCATTTTCTAATAAATTATTTGGTCTAGCTGGAAAAAGCAGGCAAGTTTTTTGGTATTTTAACCCTTACTTATCTCTGAAACAGTGCATTATGTAACATAATGTACATACATAATGTAACAGGAAACAGATAAAAGCAACTATTTCACACTAACTGGACATACACCAGTAAGACCTCAGAGGTACAGAAATAAAAATAAAGAAGCCCAGAAAGAGAGAGATATTTTGTACTTGTTGAATGTGAAAAAGTTTAAGTCTGGATGTGGATGGGAGAAAGAAATTTCAATAGGCAATAAAAGCAGTTTCTCTGAAGAGCTTATTATGTTTGGTATTAGCTAAACATTTTTTGTTCTTTATCTTTGGAATGAGAGCTGAGATGGCAACTGAGAGCTGACCATAACAGCAACCACCGTGGCAAAAGAAGACCAGAAAACAGCAATACAGACAACTTTATCCCCTACAGCTTCCTGCCTGGGAGGTAGGACACATCTCTCTTGCCCCCTGTGAAATATACAGTGTTTTCCAGATCCTCTTAATTGCCTCAATGGTAAAGTTTGGAGATTAAAAAATACTATCCAGTGAAAAATTATACTCTGAAATACTGTGTTCAAAAGAGACATATAATATGCTCTAGTTCTTAGCTGACAGTATTGCAAGTCTGTTTCTTTAGTAGGTCCTGAACACAAGCATGGTGGAATACAAAAGAAAGAACTAAATATGCACATATAGTTGAAAACCTCAAACCATACACATAAGGGAAAAAATTCAAAAGATGAGCTGAATTTAGACTACACATATAGTCCTTTTGCCAGTTAATGTTAATAAATCATATATAAGTTGAACAATTAGACACTTGCTTTTTTTTCCACATCTATGTTGTCTAGCCTGTTTAGCTACAGGCTAAAAGAAGCAGTTACGGTCTGTGAACTTACTTGTCTTTTGAAACTAAAATCTTACACTTTGTTTGGATACTTTCTTATTTTTCACCCCACTTGCTTTTTTTTTTTTCCTACCCCAAAATCAAGGGGCTCTCTACATAGTCCTTACCCTGAGCCTAACTACTAGACAGGTTTGAGCAATCCAAAACCACATCATATCAATTTGAACAGTGCAAAGTCTTAACTAGTCTATGTTTTTAATTGTGCACATAAAGATTTAAAGTCATAAATTAAAAAAAAATCAGACCTTCAGATGAAAAATTGCAATGAATCCATTAGATCTGACAGATAATGCTAAGCCCTGTACACACAGTGAGGCCAAGGTCATACATTGTGCTCTACATGAATGGTTTACAGCAGAGTTGGTGGGAAGCCTGGCAAAGCACACCACAATATACTCTCTCTCCAGTTCCCTTATCCTCTCTCATTTCTCCTTCAGGGAGTCAAACATTTCCTGACATGATCTGAGGGCAGCTAGCTCTAGTAGTAGTCCCAAAGGCATCTAGAGTATACACAGGCATGATGAAGTCCCTCAGAAACCACGTTTCTTTCAGGCAGAACTAGATGAAGAGCTCCACAGTCTTAAAACAACAGCCACTGGCTAGTTTCTGAACATGTGCTTAGTGGTGAAATGACTCATGGCTCTGCCTCTCAAGTTTTACTGTGCTGCATGTATGCTGGAGATGGGATTGCACAACCATGAGAAGTTACTAGGTGTTAATGCAAATTTGATCACACTGCATTTTTAGGAAAAAGGCAGAGTGGGTGGACTGAACTTCTCTGTAGTTTCAGGGAAAATGTAAAGTAAGAATTATGTAAAAATAGTAAAATAATGAGCAGAGAGAAGAATGTCAAGTAAGAACAGGCAAGAAAATACAGGCTTACCCAAAACAGACAGGTCTAGAATGGGGATTTTTCTGTCCTTAATGATATATTTGTGTCTTAGTTTCCTAGCAGATTCTTATACTTCATTTAGCAGTGCTATGGGAACCTTACAAAAAACAGTTACCTACGAGTAACTTGGAAAGCAACTATTGAGGGTGTATGATAAAGAGGTCAACCAGTTTATCATCCAAAAGACCTTGACGCACGATAGGAGAATTACACCTCTGCAACTGTGTAAATAGCTCTATAAGTAGATAGAACAGGTCAAGGAGCATCAGCAGACTCTGGGGCTGCCCACACTGACGTACAATACCACCACCACCAGTGTTACAGACCAATCTGCTGCCAGCCAAAATCAGTGCGAGGTGTCACATTGCTGGCAGTGACAGAGGGACAGACCTGACAGGTCCCAAGCCACCAGTCAGCCTGATGTCCTGTGGCCTAGAAGGAATGATGAAGTAAACAAAGGGCCAAAGGACCGACCACTTCTCACACCTGGCAAACAAACTCAGTAGCCTGAGAGGATAGAGGCAATGGCATACTTAGTGCAAAAGTCCATTTTACTCATTAATCTCTGCCTTACCAAAGACTTCAATTGCCTGTAAGTAAGATAAGTCTTCCCTCTGACTAGCCCCCTTGGCTTCTAGAAATCATAGATTTCCCAGAGTAGAGTAGCAGCAGAACTGCCCTGTTCCTTTAGGATCTCCACACCTGTCCTGTGCCTATGAACCCCGAGATGTGCTATATAAAGTAGTGCTTCCCTTCTTATACCTTATACTTAATTTCACTGACTATCCTTATTTTTTTAATGCTATTTTAAGGATGAACAAATAAATAGTCATTATTAACCTTCTGTACACCATTCATGATGTCACAGATTTCCAACATCTTTCCTTAGTTATTTCACTTTTTCAGGCCAATACTGGCATACTTTAGAACCTTTGCAATTTCTCTGATCACACAGGCCATCCTTTTTATTATCTTTTCTTCTCCCACTATACCCTTTTTGAGAAGGATTAAGTAAAACAAAACACAGATTTTAAGATATGAAAAAAAAAAATTTTTTCTGGTGACATAACGAGGGTTTCCTTAAACCTGTACGATACTAGTAATTTTTCCATGTCACACACTAGTCATATTTTTCCACACCGTTCAGTACATCCTGCTGTTTTAGGACATTCGAGTCCTACATCTCCATATCAGATTTGTTAGAAGTAATAAAACTATATTACTACAGTCTAGCCAAGCACCAGGAAAAAGGAGTGAAAACCTGCAGGTAGCTTAAAAGAATCTAAAATATAATAAATTCAGGGGAGAAGAATTATCACTCAGAGTAACCTAATCTGAATACTGATAAGAAATTAAGCAAACAAGGCTTCCTGGGGTAGTTCCCTTATCAGTGAATGAGGCCTGATACCAATTATGTTGACAGAGATGGAGTAAGTATCACTTAAGTCATTCCAGAGAAACACGGAGATCTCAAGAATATTAAAGTCCTGCTTGGGATGGTAGAGGAGGAAGACACATCAGTCAGTCTATCTGAACAACTTTTTCCATTTCTATGTTCTCCACTGATATTTTAATAACATTCAACAATTCTGTTCTGTGCTCAGTTGTGTATAGTATAATTTAATTGTGACTTAGAGCACCTTTCTAGCTCTTCTTATGACTCCTGAAGTGAACTGAATAGCATTTACATTAAAATTGTTAGTTGTAAATTAAAAGTTTTTCTTTCATCCTCTGTCAAGTATGGGTGAACCCCACCACTGGTGTCAGATTCCTATTTTGGGACTCCTTCCACCCATTCTGACATTCCAGCACTTCCCAGAGGCTGCAGCAACCTCTGAGACAGACACTATCCCAATCCCATTCTCTCCTTTAGCCACCTGCAGCATCTAAGGGGTGATTCCACAAAATCATTTTTTTCGTTATCTGATCAGACCTATCTCTGTGAAGAAAAGAAGCGAATTAAGACAGAAACATTCCCTGCTCAGTTTTGGGTAGTGTCCTGCTACCATATTAAAAGAGAAGAAAAAATATCCCTATATTTTCTCACCAACTCAGGTGCCTGTTTTTCTGTTCTGCTTCCCACTTTTCCCACAGTCTTCTGACGAGCCCTCACCTTTACTTCTGCGTATTTTTAATCTACTGAATCATATTATCATTTGACTTCCTCCTTTGCTACTGCCTCAGTTACTTGAAACAAAAATGCAGCTGTCATCCATCACAACCACACCTGTGCTCCTTTATCAGTGAAACTTCCCCTGTCATAGGGAAAATAGCAATTCCCTGATCTGTACAAATCCAGGCACATGATTCTGAAATATCTACACCTTGGACAACTTTTCTCTATTCTCAATAAAAGCTGATACTCCAGCAATTATTTTCCAAGCAAGTCTTTCACAGGAATAAAGAGACCACCAGAAAATGCAGAATCTCAATGAAAATTGACAAGCAGTTCAAAGAATTAACATAGAAAAGATAGTAACTTCTTCTGCTATAAGGTATTTTAAGGCACATTTCAATGAGAATTTGGCTATTGATATTCACGCAGCAATTTTTCTACAATGAAAAATTGTAAATATTTTCACAGAACTTAAATTCCCTCTTTACATATTTCTTTGTCCCCAAAATATGGCTTTAAGCTCCTCTGCAGAAGCACAAAGCTATACTACATAGTACATGTTTAAAAGTTTGTTACCACCTGGATAAGCTGTAATAAAATATGAATTGACCTGTTCCTGCCACAGTCAAAGCAACAAAGAACCCTTTGCCTTCCCCTACAGCCACACATAGGGCCAGAAGACAGACAACATCTGCACTTGGGCAATGTGGTATTTTTGGGCAGAGAGGTACCTGCACACACAGAAGATCCTCCAGCTGAGCAAGGGCAAAGGACCTCCCTGCAGCAGAGTTTCTCCCACCAGGAGCCTTGCAAGGAGACATTGTCCAAGGCAGCATCACTGCCACTTTTTTGCTGGCACTTGAACAAGAGGAAACTCAGTAGGAGACACAAGCCTCTCAGGGGCAGTGCAGAGAGGTGAGCATTCTCCAAGGGTGCCAATCTCCAGGAAGCTAAGCAGCAATCATATTTAAGATGACACTGCACTCAAAGTTTCCTTTGTAAGAATCTGCTTGAAAAGTGAGAGGAAATACCTAGTTTAAAAGGTCACTGGGGCTTAGGAAAAAAGAGGAAGTGAGGAAGTGGAATATTAAAAAAACTCCTCAATTTCACATGGTGGATATGCACTTCAAGAGGAAAATCTGACACATTATTGTAAAGGAATAGTGAGATGCAGTCAACAGCACTGTTAACTTTAAATCTCAGCTGGAAAACCTTGTGACAACAGTTGAAATATACTGAAACTATAGTACTGCTGAAATGGTGTGTTATTGGGCACCCAGAGAAAAGCATTGACGAGGGGCGACTGCTTATACTGAACATGAAGGTCAGAAGGGAAATTGAAAGGAGAAGATGAGCAGTGCTGTGAGCAGGAAGGAGGTGCAGAGGATGTCTAGTAAATGCAGAGGCGAACAGTTCCTGGCATTCACTCTAGGTGCTGTCTGAAGACACAAGTAGGATGTAGATCAACTGATAACCTCGTATCAGAACAGATGTACTTCTGTACACAGACACCAGAACTTAAGAAAAAGGTCATAGCTATGTCTGCCAAAGTGCAGCAAAGCTATAAAGAAAGCCATTCTAGATGCAAGTGCCTTGCTAATGGAGAATGCACAACAAATTCTCTGATAACAGGGGATGCTGATACGCCTCCAGCTCCTGCGAAACGTGTCCTGGAGAAAAGGGAGATGAGAACTCCCAAGGAGTTCTCTCCCACCTTTCTGCATATGCAAAGCAGCCTATCTGCAATGTAATATTTGGAGTCATGGGAAAGAAGGAAGAGGAGAACATGAAGGCAGGAGTGAGATGTCCCCTGTAGCCAAAACCAGGCAAGACAAGGTTACTGTGAGAGGTAGCAGGTTTCTGATAAAGCAATTATCAGCAATGATGAATATACATGGAAAAATCAGAGAAGTCTTTGGGACCACCACCATGTTTTTCAGATCTGACAAGGATCAGCCTTTGCCACTAAATACATGTTAGGAACAAGTTAAGATATGTATTATCCAGACAGAAGAATTGATCATATCTTTCTTTCCCTTCAGTAAACTGGTTGCACGTGCTTTTCTTTTGTGCCACAGAGAATGACCTACATGGTGCAAACATTTCATGCCCTAAGCCTCTCTGAGACAGACTGGGTGCATGAGCAAACATCACCTTCAGCTGTCTGTGCATCAAAACAAAAATCACATTCCCATTTAGGTTTGAGGCAGAACAGCAACACACACCAATTCTGCTTTTAAACAGCTGGTTAGATTTCAAGAAGTAATTTTGCTTATCCCTAGGGAATGTAATGTACAGAAATGCAATTTTCCTAAGCATCTCTCTAAAGGAGAGGGTGGTTTGTATTTCAAGATGCAAAATCAAAACAGATAAGAGAAGACAATCTCATTTCTGCAAGTCACATTTTGGGGAACAGTTGATATAATTTTTAAGCCAAGCTCCCATTATGCAACTGACATGCCGCTGTACTCGAGGGTCTTGCAGACTTAAGTGAACACTTTCTTACACAAGGGCGAAATATATTTTGAGCAGAAAAACCTAACAATTAACAGCTGTTAACTGTATTATTAAACTGTATTATTAAATGGCTTTGCTCTTGGAGGAGATGTAACTGATACTGAGATACGAATAGCAGCTTCATTTTGGGTAGGGTTTGCATAAGTGCCTGGGTCAGGTTTTCCAAGGGCAATTTAGGGCTCTGAAGCAACTGCATCTCTCTTGAACATTTTACAGTAGAGCACACTGAAGTTTTTTCCTTAATTTATTGGAACTGACAGTTCACATTGCCATACTGTAATACAAGAAGTTGTACGTCAAAACATCAAGTACAGGCAAAGGATTACTGTCAAAACCGAAAGGGACTAGATGCCTAAACTTAAACACAAGCTGTATATATGCAGACCACTGTGACTTGTCCAAGATTGTATGACAGCAACTGACCAAGGAGCTACACTGTGGAGATAGTCTTACTACATATTATAAATCAGGTTAGTAGTTTTAAATTTGTATGAGATATATTGTTCCCAAATTTCTATTTCTTTAAGGTAGCTATATAAATGAAAAGCAAAAATAAAAGTGGTACAGAAAATAAAAATTTTAAGTGGATAAGGTAGTACACTTTGAAGAACAGGGGAGAAAAAATGTAAACAGCTCTTGGAGGGTATTTAAAGTATATTAAATAACTAAAAGTAATAGTATAATACCTTACACTCAAAAGCAGAGTCAATACTGCTCACGCAGAGGAAAGCACTTACAGGACAAACCAAACTCCTCCATATGCAAATACTTCAAAGAAAATGAAAGAATCGCATATCAAAAATCATTTGACTTCGATTTAGAAGATTCAACAGGAACAAAACCCACACAGCTACTGAATTGACTTCAGCAAAGGTGCAGTGGCCTAGAAAAATCAGTCCAGTAGTTTACTTTTAAGCATAGCTTAAGGCAGAAAAACAATTTTTGTGTAATGCAGTACCATTACAAAAAGATACACAAGACTGTAGTTTCAAAATATTTAGAAAGTTATATCACAAAATAGTGCATGGCTTTTGTGCTCTGGATTCCTTCAATCTCACATTATTTAGCAGTGACAATGACAACCAATTCTTCAGGACAGACACAAGGGTATGGTTTCATAAACTAAACTAATAGATGCTAAAAGTAGAGGATCTGTTCTCTTCTTGCATGTTTTTCTACCCTGGACTTTGAATGTCATCTGATCCCACAGAAAAACTACTCAACTGATTAAAACAATGAATTATCTCATGTTTTTTCTCTGTTCGTCTAATGAATTGACTCATCTCACTTTCTGGTCTGATAAATGGCAGCATCAGTTCAGAGGGAGGGAAAAAAACATTGCTACAAGCAGGGAGAAGAAGCACAAAACCTCCCCATTTAGCAGCAGCAAAGTGTTAATTCATATTGTGGAACAACAAGCTCTTCATAGCACTCAGCTGTACTTGGAACTGCCACCCAAGAAAACTACAGCCACCAGACATATGCATATAGGCTACACCAAGCATGGCCACTTTAAGAAACTTTAAGTAGAAAACCATTTTAGGCATACAAAACCTTTTCATTATTCTTTAAGATCATGAAGGACAACCAGAAATATTCAGATGGCATAAAATCAGGGAATCATTGACAGGAGAGCAGTAAGGAGGACTGACAAATATGAGGCAGGGAAGCTCTCATTAGTTTTAAAATGGTTCTTGACCAATATAGTCTTTATGAGGAATTATACAACAATTATTATCTCTAAGGAACTATACAAGTGTTACTGTAACAGGGAACAAGATCCAAAACACAACTAGTTCCTCTAGTACCAAGAATAAACTGGTAATATAAGCATCATGGAATTACAAGTTACATATCCTAACAGCAGAGTTCATTGTGCTCCTAGGACCTTTTCATATATTTTATAAAGTCCTCTTCACCATGAACCATTCATATGTGAGGTTTTAGCCTGGGCAACAGTGTACAATTTTCATCTATCCAAATTATCATATAAAACCAAGTTTTCAGTTCTTCATTTCTGGGGAGCTTAATTCTTTGGATTAAGCTTTGAAACAGTAAAGAGTTTCCTATCTTTAGCTTCTGCTCATTCTGTTCTAATCTATGAACTCTCTATTCCAATCTGCCCAGGGCAAGGTGGCATTTAACAAAGCTTGGTGTCAGCACTGAGTATGAGAGAGGTAAGGGACAAACCAGGTGGGAGAGAACAAGGGAATGGGAATGTGGCAGTATGCAGGGACTAATTTTTCAAAACACTCCACCACAGCTAAAGCAGTTGGGTGGTAGATCCAGGTCCTAATTCTATTCCTTCCTTTAGAAAAGGACAGTTGTTTTCTCTCTTCAATATCCGTTCAATGTCTGATATATGTTATCACAATTTATTTTCCAAAGGTTGTCGTGAGTTCCCACTGATGCCTGGACACAAAGACGTGTGATAATTTTAGCCTTTCATTCCACAGCCAAGTGTTTCTGTACCTCCTGTGTATAGACCAAGTAATGCTGAAAGATGTGAAAGTAGCAAAAGGAGATCTGTTATAGAAAGTTTTAAGTGTAACATTCAAATGGAAATCCACAGAAAACTGCAAAAGGGAAAATACTTGGAAGTGTCCTGCATTTTGCATACATGATCTAACTATACTTACAGTGGAAGTACTTATAAACATGTATTTATTCTGGCCTAGTCACTGGATAGTCACAGTGAAATACTGGCATGCCTCTACAGGAAGTGATCATTATTTCTGTAACAGCAGCTCTGGCTAACTGCTTTGTGGTATCATCAAAACTGTGGACTGTTCCTGACCTACTTTTCATTTACCATTAACTGTCCCTCCACAAGGCTATTTCATCAACCTGCAACAGCCTGTGTAAGGTAGATTTGGAAGCATGTTGTTCACCTGAGCTATCCCACAAGACTGACTGAAGTCCTACTTCACATCAACACCACCTTAGGTTAACACCTTTGTCAGCAGCCAAATGGTGAGTCCTCAGCCAAGTGCTTTATCCTCCTTCAGAGCAAAGTTTAGGAATTACATTTATCAGCCACACAACAGATGGCCTGCAAGCAATAGATGTCTTCTGCCTACGGACAAATTAAATAACTACCATCCATGAGGTCTATAGATATCAGGAAAGTAATTACACAGCATCCAGATATGCATGTTATCTTCAATCTAATCTTCAATCTAAGAAATATGAATAGCAGTCAAAGCAAAGATGTATCAATAGGAACTCCAGCACAGGCTGCTACCAACTTGCTGAGTACACTGGGTATATAAAATAGAATCCCCAACTGCATTATTATATCCTTCAGCCTGTTTGGCAACAGTATGGCCTAGTTCCCCACTAGTTTGATTATCATTAAACAAATAGACAGTGCTAAGTCAACCTTCCACAGAAACACTAACTTGAGCAAGACAATTCACAGATTCAGCATCCAGAAACTTCCTCCCCAGGCAGAGTTACGGCTTTACTTATATGTAAGAAATAAAAAGACTCAGGATTTGAAGTTGTTCATACCATCTGTCATCATTTCTTCCACTTTCTAGTTCAAGACCATTCAATCTATGCCAAAATCCCTGTATCTGACAGTCTACCTCTACAATATCCTGCTCTCCTCATTTACCTGTGCAGGAAGAAAGGCCTTCATGGGTACTCTGGAAAGGCCAGTTGGAGCTGCAGGACAAAAGGAATTTTGGGCTTTGCCAGATGTATTAGCCAGTGTCTCACCACACCACAACAGAGACCATGAACTTAAAATAGAGGAAGCCTACACCTCAAAAAACACCAAGGNCTGGTTTTCTTTAAAACTGTGAGGAAATAACCTACATTTTCACTTTGGTAAAGACAGTAACAAAGTGTCTGTTAAGTGTCCCCTTGAATACTCTTTCTCCCTACATGTGAAAGAGCTTTCCTGGCTAAGTTGGTCACCTACAGATATATACTCCATGCAGGTGTTTGTGCTATCAACTCACAAACTGGATCAATCCACACAGGCTAGCTGAAGTATCCTAATCTTTGAACTCACAACAGAAATTCACTCTGTTACTGTGAACTTCAAGAAGAAAGCCACACATATCCTTAGATCAGAGAGAGAAGGTTGTTCTTTTCTGTCACTTGCCTGGGCTATTCAGATACTTGTTATCTAATTCTGTGGTCAGGAACCCAATTCTCACATAAATTCTACATTCTGATTTCAGCTACTGAAGGAAATCCAGGTACAGGAAGGAAAGTTTTCACACTGCCTCTCTCAGGCCTCTTGAGCGGATGGAGTTCAATCAGATGAAGCTAAGACACAAAATGGTGGGAATATGAAAAAGTTCCATCAGAAAACACTAAAAATCCCAATGTATTATTTACAGTGCACATTTGTTAATTTTATTTGTGGATTGTATTTTGGTTTTTTTTTTTCCCCCCTTGGTTTTGTGGTGGGTTTTTCCAGAAAAAAAACACCAGACACACTTTTTGGACTAAGCAATGGTTAAAAACCAACTTTTTCATTTCTTCAACAAGTTTACCTTGATGGTAACAAGACTCAATGCAAATGACTCTTATAGCTCCCCCTGAAAGCAAACTCAATGTTAGTCCCCTTGAAGCAGTACTGAATTTGGGTACAGCTCCGCAAGCAGCTTATACCAACCCACAATGAAGCTGTTGCTGAAAGTGGCAACTCTGCCAACCTTCTTTCTCCACATGCTCCTGTCACCAGCCCTGCACTGGGGTCAAGGTCATGAGATGCCAACCTAGGGAAAGCAGGTCCTGCTTCTCTGGGCTGGTGACAGCTGAAGGCCAGGACTGGCACCTCTCAGCTGGGCTCAGGAGGAGGATGGGCAGCAGCACATCCTCTTACAGCAGCAACGTGCTGTAGATTGACTTTAACTGTTTATAAAAGTACATTCTGGGACAGATATCGTGATAATCAGAGCTAGCTCCAGGTTTCTCATACAAGGAATAAGATAAAAAAGGTTGGTGATTATTTCAAGAGATGGGAGGGATGCAGAAAAAGAAGATTCAGTGACTTTGCACTCACATTGGGTGTAAGTAGGCTAAAGAGCATTTTGGAGATGGTGGATGAGAAGCTGCCTACTGGTCTTTGTAGTTTTACAGCATTACTGGTGAATCCTGCTCAGGTGAGTGTCACTACCTAAATGCATCTATCACAAAAGTATCACCATAAAATTTCTGACTATCCACTACATCATTTACTCAGAGAAAATATACAGTAAAAAAAATCAGCCTATCAACAAAGCAGGGCTGAAGGAAGGAAGAATTAGGCATCACAAAACAAAACATAGGCATTTTAGAAAACTGTAAACACTACACATGAAGTTTTCTTCATTTATTTTGCTGCTTGAACACGCAACAGCTTGCCTGGGAAGGTTATGCCATGTAAGTCAACCAGGACAAGGCCTCTTCAAATCACAGGCTATCCTGCCCTGTCTATTGATTGGTGATTACAAGGTCATAGGTTGAAAATATAAAGGAAAACCACAAAGACTCTGAAGACACAGGATACACGCCCTATTTTCATGTCTGGAGATGACATTAGCATCTGATGTGTTGCTAACTGCCAGCACTTCATCATACGGATCCTCAGAAACCACAGAAAAGAGCAACTCAGTTTATATGTGCTCCTGATCCCAAGTGTGACCCAACAAGTCTCATCAGAGACATTGCAAAAGACTGAGGACACATTAAGTTAATGTCAGTATGGACAGCTGGCAGTGAGGGCATTACAAAAATCAAAAAGATTAGCTTAACTTTGTATTATTATTTAAATGTACTCTGCTTTTCAGAGCATTTATGTTAACTTTCAACAGTGTATTTCAAGCATAATATGGAAACTCAGTGAAGAAAAGAAACTGAAAACCTGCCTTGAGGATACCAGGTCTGAGTTATGCAGACACCCTAAGAATGACACCCTCACACCACACTTCTGCTTGAAGGCAAAAGATTTGCAATACGATTTTACATGCACTATCTTGTGCTGTTTATGTACTTGTCTTATGAATATTCCTGTCTTGAAGAGGAATATCCAAAACTAAACCTCATGTCTGAAACTAAAAGGGGATTATTCTGCCTTTTCCCTGAGGGCAGAGATCCCAACAGAGCTACAGGAAGCCACTGGCCAGGGGAGAGAGCTGATGTACTTGGGTGCTGCAGAGGACTGCTCTGCAGGCACTCAGGGTACAGTTCTTGAAAACCTGGTGTAGCAAGGGAGGGAAAGAGACAAATCTGCCTTTTTGATAGCCCTCCCAGGAAACACTGAAGAGAAAGAACTGTGAGAATCCAACTCTTTCTCCCAGCAGAAGACTCGTTACCAAAATCAGCTCCAAAGAGCTGCAAATCCCCTGCAGGTACTCAAGACTAACTTCACAGGACATCCATGCTCTGCAAGGACAAGACTCAACAGGCAGCTGGCACAACCTGGGAAAGTCAGACTACCCAAAGCATGATGAGCTAGTGGATCCTGGAGGTGAAGGACTTACTAACCATACAAACATATCTCCCTTCATTACCCCTGGCAGACATGTGACGACTGTCTTCACTAATTCTCCAGACACACTTCCTTTTCACCTTCTGCACAAGCACACCTGTCACAGTCTCACCACATGCTATTGTGCTCCACAGCTTTCCTCCCTTCCTCCAGGGACCACTTTTCAGAGATTTTAAGTGCATCTGAATTTAAACATAATTGAGAACAAAAGTGCTCACTCTTCCTGAAAATTCATGCCTCGGGAAAATGGACAGCCCCAAATTATTTTTAAATTTCTCTTTTTTTCTTAAGCCAGTTAAGAAATCTCTGTTTTTATGTTCCTGGGTACAGATTTCATGTTCTGTCCTTTACTTTCTTTTTCAATTCCCTTGCTTCGTTTTGTTGACAAAAGTAACTGTGATGCAAGACAAATCACCTAAACCAAACTTTTCTTTGTGATGTATTCATTAACGGATACCAACTGCTCACATATGTTGACTGCTTATGTTTTCAAGCAAAATCAGTGGCACCTAGAAATATTATTCACATCTGGTATAAAGACACATTATATCAGTGTTGTGTTTGACCACTGTTACACTGCTTGCTTTCAGAAGGTCACATTTCTTCCTGTTTCAGTGTCTTCAGTGGCCAAACACCAAGAAACATGCTCACCCAGTTTAGCAATTCCTGACAGGAATAATGGGTTCCTAATCTCACCGGAGTAAAGATCTTCCAACAAAAACAGGCTTCCCAAAGAAAGTGTGTCTGAATCAAGCAGCCAAGCTGCACAAGTAGGTCATCTAGGTTATCACAAGAACACACAGGAAGAGCATCCTTGGCACAGAGTACAGCAGTCAGAGTGCCTACATAACCACACCACTGTGCCAGACAGACATACCCTTGGAATTCTGTAAGCGCCTTTCTGTGGAAACAGCAGTAATGGGAAGCCAAAGTTAAAAAGAAGATTCTCACATAAGCCAAGAGATGAGGCAAAAATAAGGCGAAAGCAATGTAATTTCCAATGGTCTTCAGCAGTATTAGTACCTCTGTTGTTTTAGGGCAAGGAAATGGGCTGTATCTGCAAAGCAATGTCTTACTGGGTGAGATCTGGAGACTGATGGTACGAATTACTCCAGAACTATAGTGCCACTGAAGAATAATGCCAGTGCTAAGAGGAAAGGAAAATATGAGGCTAAGCTGGAGAAACCTTAGGACTAGTAGGACCTAAGCAGTAGGACCTGTTCATTCATTTAACAGTGCATTAAGAGAAATGACTGATGTTGTATACCATCAGGTTATTTGTAACAGTGACACCACAGTGCTAGCAAATATGCTGTACAGAGCAGTTTGGGCTAGGACAGAGATGCTGAAGGATCCCTTCCTAAAGAATGCCGGAGCGCACCTCCTCCTCCACCTCCTCCCTCCTCGGCTCAGCGGTGCCACCCACAGGCTGCAGGCATTAACACAACGCCGCACCTGGACACAGGCGAGAAGCTCCTCGTTCCACCGCTGCACTTCCACCTTCCTCAAATAAGTCTTTTAACCACTCAGGGATAACTACCACCTTCTGTTCTGCACAGCCTTCAGGAGCTGCATTACAGTCTCCACTGGAGAAGAGGGATTTACTGAGTCAACAAAATCCTCCTGACGGTATCAGCGCCTGCAAGAATCTATTAAAAGGCACAGCATTCAAAGTGGAATTCAGGATGTCACTGTCAGCATTTCCAAATTCATAATGGCATACACATTCATAAAGTCCTAATGAAGGGATGTGGTGTGCAAGGAACAAATTATAGTGAGATGCAATCTTCCCTCCTCCATCTCTTAGAACAACAAATAAAGAAGGATTTATTGTCCTGCAAAATATGAAAGGGAGATTATTCAGAGGACAGTGTCTTCATTCTGTTAGACTGACAGACACAACTCTTGTAGACTCAAATCATCTTACGACAGGACCTCCGTTAAGCCACAAAATAAAGCATGTGTGCATCATGAGACTGTGCAAAGCCGTTGCTAAATCTAATAATTTTTTACACAGAATTACACAGAATTAACAAGGTTGGAAAAGACCGTAGAGATCATCAAGTCCAACCTATAACCTAACTTATCAACCTACCCAACACCATCCCATCATCTCAACCATGTCACTAAGTACACCATCCAACCTTTCCTTAAACACATCCAGGGACAGTGACTCCACCACCTCCGTGGGCAGCCCATTCCAATGGGAAATCACTCCCTCTGTGAAAAAGTTTTTCCTAATATCCAGCCTAAAGCTCCCCTGACACAGCCTAAGACTGTGCCCTCTCGTTCTGTCACTGAGGGTCTGAGAGAAGAGACCAACCCCTGCCTGGCTACAACCTCCCTTAAGGTAGCTGTAGAGAGCAATAACGTCTCCCCTGAGCCTCCTCTTCTCCACGCTAAACAACCCCAGCTCCCTCAGTCGTTCTCCTCAGGGCTGGTACTCCAGCCCCTTCACCATCCTCGTTGCCCTCCTCTGAACACATAGACTCAATATCTTACTTAAACTGAGGGGCCCAGAACTGACAAGGAAAACATAAGCATTTTGACAAAGCACAGAAAACATCTAGAAATAAAAAAAAGTAATTCCTGTATCGGATTTTCTTAAAATTAGAATCACAGAATTGTTTGAGTTGGAAAGGACCTTAAAGATCATCTAACCCCTGCCATGTTATAGACATTAGTGAAAGCTGGGAAGAAATAACCACCAAAACCCCCAAGCCCTTGTGAAAACACAACTAGAAAAATGGTTAACAGGGAAAGAGAGAGAGAGACTGAGGAAGAGAGACAGAGAGCACATTTAAGTCAGAGCACCTCAGAAACATCAATAAAGGGACATATCAGAGGGGAAAAAATACACATGGAAGGAAAAATGAGGAATATGCATCCCTAATGTTAAATAACGAAGGCAGGTGTATATGCATGGATAATCCTTCTTGGTTGCTTTCATATGAAAGAATATCAACAAGTAAAACAAAGTGTTAACAGATTTGGCAGTACCTTCCCACCACAGCAACTAACACACCTTCCAGAAAAGAACTGCTGAAATGTACACCTTCTGGCACAATTCAGATCAACAAGACAGAGTTTTGTCCTCTGCCATGCTACATGCAGGTAAAAGGCTACTTAAATAAGTCCAGCTCTTACAGACTCCTGTGGGTCTAGAGACAGCTCTTGGCAAGTACTCAGAATGTTAGTAAAGGTGGAAGCTTCCAGGAGAGCAGCAGTAACAAATGGCTAACAGGTAACCATTGCGAGCTATAGCTGCAGTGGGTGGCAAGTATAAGATGTAGTCTATCTAATACTAAGGCAACTCACAACCCTACTAAAATGACTTCATTTTGAAAGTTGCAGAGAACATGGGGCTGTTGCCCTTGTTTCACAATCAGTTGTTTTCTGTATCTATTTAAACTTTCAATTCTACAATCCGATGCTTCAGTTGGGTAAATGTCTTGCTTTAGGAAAAACCAAAAGTAGGCATTTAAACAAGAAAGGGGTTTTCCTCTCTCTGAATTTTTGTTAGTCAGGTCTGTGCTCAGCGCAGAGTCAGCATCAAATTATTTTATTTCTCAACAGAAATTCCATATTTCCACAGAACGCAGAAGCTTTGCACACCTACATGATGGCCAGAATCATTCCAAGTCACTCCATAATGATGCCAGTCCACATGAAACACTGGAACACTTAAGAAACAAATGTTAGCAAAATCTGAGTTTGTACTGACTTCCGGATCACAAGCCAAAGACATCTCGGAGAGCCTTACATTGTCCCCTGCCAGGCCCCCCACACTCTTAAGTGACAGGGAGGAATCCCCTTGTCCCCCATCTCACCCCCTCAAGTGCCAGCTGTTGCAACGTTTTTTAACAAACTGCTGAAACACTAGAGAAACAAAATTCAACAAAACCAATAATAAATCACTGCTTTTAGCAAAAGTGCTTTAGCAGGAATGCAAAAGAAGTTTGTATTTTGATGTGTTTGGGGTTTTTTTATATCAGCATGCTACCAACACAGAAAGAATTTGCAAGTTCATTCGTTAAAAATTCTCCAGTTTTCCCTCTACAGATTTTATTTCAGATTTTCTTATTTTTTTAAGATTAGCATGGTCAGAACTTCAGACAAAGAGAACCTTTTTTTTAGTTTCCAAACTATTGATTTCATCACATTCAAATCTACCAAAAATTAGAGGCTGATCAGTAAATCGCTGTAAACTCTCACGTTTGCCAAGAAACATTACATCCAAGGTTCATCCTCTTTATGGCAAGGCCTGTATTGCCTCATAAAAGACACTCTCTGATTGTTGGCTAGTCTGCATGCACCAGCTAATGCAAAATATCTTTGCTGCAGATTTCTTCACTTTTCCCTAAACAGCACTCCTCCTTAGGAGTCAGCCATTCATGCACTCACTGTGTGAGCAGTAAAGAAGTCTGCGTTGAGGTCAGCCACAATTTTCTGTTTCCTTCCCTCTCTTTAAAAAAGAATTTCTTACAAGATGGAACCAGAGTTCTCCAAATCTAAGAATTCACTCCTACAAAATCCCAAGAGAAAATCTGGAATGAGAGGTATTTGATAAGTCATATCTAAAATTACTTAGGAGTATCTAACAAATTACAATCCAGAACTACAGATATGTATGTGACTCCTCTTGTATATTTATGCAGAATTCTTTTTTTTTCTGAATTACTTGCAAAAATATGATCTAAAAAGACATTTATAATTGAGTTACTTATACTGCTGGGGAATAAGGGGGAAACAAGCTTTTCATTACACAAGCCCTTTGACATCTTGTTTAAAAATACGTAGTTAATTTACTTACTTCCTTGCACTTCAACAGACAAACATGAATACGAATTAAGACTGAAGTCTTAAATAGAATATACATCAATTTATGAAACAAATAACCCCACCAAAAGAAATGAACCCAAATGGCATATATAATTCTATTTGTTTTTACAGGAAGAATATCCAAAGCCAATTATCCTTTTAAAAAAGGCCTACAGAATATGAGAGAAGTATATTAAAAAGCTACCAAAACAAACATAATTCCAAATACTACAGCATTAACATGACTCACCG
The DNA here is from genome assembly GCA_013400695.1 of Neodrepanis coruscans. Taxonomy (NCBI): domain Eukaryota; kingdom Metazoa; phylum Chordata; class Aves; order Passeriformes; family Philepittidae; genus Neodrepanis; species Neodrepanis coruscans. The sequence continues at coordinate 40,384 of VYZS01075084.1, read as the reverse complement.
GTACTATAGTATCTTTTAAGTTCTGTGCGTCTGATGTCTTTCAGTTGATTGTATTTTTTCTTTTTCTTTTCCTTGTCTGGAGCAGTTTCCTTTTCCCCAGGAAATCTACAGTTGTCTCCAGAGGAACTGATTTGTTCCAAAATAACTTTACTTTCATCATCTTTCTCTGAAGGTGTTTTGGAAACAGGAGATCCAGGGGAACTGGCAGAGACAGTTTCGGTGTTTTGCTTGACTTGCCTTTTCTTTTTCAAACTACAAATAAAGAAAAAAACCCCCCACAATATTAATATGTAGCCAACCTCTACAGACAAGTTAATTCACTTGATAACTTGGTCTTTTAAAAAATGAATTTAATAACAGAATTTCTTACAACTCTTTAAAAACTACACACTTGGCATCAGTAATTTGGTACTAAGATTATTCTATCTCATATTCTTCAATTATCTCAATCTCAAGGATACTTTATAAAGAATAACAAAAGAGACAATGAAGTCTTTACTGTTGTTTACCATGGAGAAGGAACAACAACAACAAACAAAACATTGAAAAATTGTTTTGTTTTAAAGCACCATACATCTAAATGTAGAAACAAGATATAGAATCATGTTTTCAAGATGAAGCTTAGGATAAAATAAAACCTCAGATCATAATGTATTATAATGCAATAATATAATATAATTTCACAGTCCACTGCTCCTGCTTTATAAAACCATTTGTTCTCATATAAACTTACTTTTTTTCTATTTTCTCCAAGGTTATCTATCTCCTAGCTGCCACTCGTACTATCCCACAGATGTTCTTGCACAACTCACACCACCTGGTACTCCAAGTGTCATCCAGCAGCTCCTTCTGCAGCCTGACTGACATGGCCACAAACTGCTTATGCCAAGACATTATCCAGCTGCCTAGATTTCTTTTCAGAGAAATCTTAACAAGGTGCCTATGAATCTTCCAACTTTTCCCTATAGCAACAAGAGTACTTTCTTGTTAGAAGAAGCTCAATCGAGAAAGATGCTCCCAGGAATCCTAACACAGATTTTCTGCTAAATCATTATCTAATAGCACTGACTTTGCCTAGTAAGAGCAAAGACTGACTTTATAGGTTGAGGGTCAGTGTTACTAAAATAGTTCCCAGTTAATCACTGACACATACCACTGAAATGAAAAACTTATCTATCTAATAATCCTTCTCTCTAGTACATTAACTTCTTGGTCACAAGGTACCTAATGGAGGGAGTAGTG
>VYZS01075084.1:12014-35832 GCA_013400695.1 Neodrepanis coruscans | reverse complement strand
AGCCCACTGAGAGCTCATTACACAACCTACAGCACCCCCAGCATGCAGCTCCTGCTGCAAATGGACAGAGCCACAGGCACCTTTCAGGTACTAGAGATCAAGAATCTGGATCCTTCATAACTTCTACTTCATCCTCATGGCAGGCATCAGATTTTCAGACAGTGCCAACTGCCCGCTGCACTGTTTCAAGGCCATGATCATCCAACTCCAAAAGTGGCAACCCTGGGACTAGAAAAAAATACCAAATGAGGACCAAATACCCATGACATTCAAGACAGGACTCAGAGTGCCTGCAACTCTGCCTACAATCATGATCTCTGCTCAGAAGATACTGCTTTTAGAGGTCTCCAAAGCCTGGGCAAAATTACCCAAAACCCTCCAATTCACCCATTTTTGAAAAGGCTTGATTATAATACCCCAAGGAACTAAAATAAGCCTTCAACAGCATATAAAACCATAACAGCAGCCTCAAATCTACAATACTTTTTGACATTATGTGCACCTTCTTAGTAAAGCAAATATGAAATCCTGTATACACATAAGGCACACACTGAGACAGTGCAGCAGAGACTGGGCTGTGAAGTGCACAGCTGGAGGGTTTACTGCATCAAACTTCATCCCCTTGAGGTACCTCCTTCAGCCTCCACTCACCCTTCTCTCACATTGACCTGCATATCCCACCCAAACTTCCAGTCCTTCTCAATTTCAAATTTCAAACCCTCTCAATTTCAGGTTTCAAACCTGTCACCTCCTGAAGAATGGGAGGACTGAATGATTCATCCACTCTGATCCCAGCTCTCAGGTATTTCCCAACTTTCACGACAAGAGCTACCACAGAAGATGGATTTAAAAATACCATGTGTCAAATTATTTCCTTTTTCAACTACTTTGGGTGTTTTTGTTCAGTTTTAAAGAGGATGTCTCTGAAAAAATCCAACATTCAGTCTTGACCTAATAGTTACTAGACTAAAACAGAGCTGAAAGCCAAATAAATAAATAAATAAATTAAACCCCTCAGTTTGAGGGGATTTGCAATTATATCAGTCTTTCAGACAAAACAATATGCATCTTTTCCAGTGAATGCATAGAGTGTTACTGTAGAAAATGCTTGGTTTTCAGTATCAGTCAATGGATATGTTGCATTTCATTAGAAAAGTTGCTGGGGGAAGAAAGAGGGAGAGCAGGATAAAAAACCATCTTATTTGCAAAAACACTCCTGTTTATGAAGAAAGTCTTACACATCTGTAATTTCATTTAGATGCTAGATAACATTTTTCAAGCGAATTTGTTTCGACAGAAAAAACATTTCTTCTGAGTTTTTACAGAGGCAGCCTCTTCCAGCTCTTCAAAGTGCTTCCTGAGCAAAAACCAGTAAGCTATTTTCTAAGTTTGTCTAAATAAAATGTTTCCCAACAAAAGCATAGTTAGAAATGCTTACTTAAATTAATTTGCAACTGATTGTTTAATACCTTGGGCACTGACTAGAAAAGATTCCAAGAAATGGCCTACTTCATGTTCCAGATCCAAGTCTATTTGACTGCCTATCAAAGGCAAATAACTAGTTTTTGAAATACAACAGCCTGAAATTCCCATTACCCTAAAAAGGCAGGTGGTTAGGGTAAAAAGAAAACTACTCAGAGAACAGAGGGATGATGCCATCTGCCCCACTGCCACTAGAAACTACAAGCAACCAGTAAAGCTGTGCAACTCCAACACTGAGACAATAAAGAGATGGAAATCTGACAGTATTTTTTTTCAGAAATTCCATTTTTTGGTTAACACTTATTCAACAGATGCCTAACAGACAATTAAATAGGGTCTCATTTAATAACAGACAAAGAGCACTAGGTCCATATCACAGGATGTTCTAAAAATCTCCTAGGATAATAAGGCATGTTTTTTATAAAGTATTAGATTAATTAAATCATACACCATGAACAACTCTTACTTCTGAAACAAAGGTGTCTAATGAAGTGCCCCTCCAAAATAAAATTAAAAAAAAAAAAAAGAGGGGGGAAGGGAGAAGACATTTTTTTATCTTGAAGCCAACAAACTGAAGTTCTCTGGAACATTTTCCACAATGTGCATCCTCTAAATGTGCCTTGATATCTGGCATACTGCTGATATGTGGCATATCTCGACACGTTGCACAGCGCAAACAGACCATGTTCCACAAATGCTGTTTTTTTCAAATTCATTTATACACATATACAGTAAGATTAACAGAACTTGTAAAAAACAACTTACAAACACTTCAAACATCTTAATCTGTTTTCTTCCCATCAAAATTCCTGTTAATTTACTCTGTATAAAAACTATATAAAACCTTATTCTTTAATTCAGAATTAACCATTTTAATCTTAAATTAAATCTCTGCACTTATTATAACATGTACTAGTTTCTTTCTACCCTACATGCCCTTCTCAACTCATCCAGAACAGCTAAACAAATCAAACTCATGTCAAAAAACCCCCACACCTACATACAGAAACCTTACAGTAAAAGTCCCCATTAGGCACCCACTGGTGTGATCCTGATCAGCTGTTCTCTTACCGCCTGCACAGATCATCCATCTCCCCTTCACCCAGCTCTGTGCCAGCATGACTCAGTCAGCTCCAGGCGTGGCTGTGCACTCAGCTCATCCAATATGAACAAGCAATCTCGGCCAAAATCAGCCATTACTGTCTGCAAAGCCAAAGGAAGTCAGACTGTTCGCCAGACCGTAACACTTAACCCCAGACTTCCCCAGTGCGGCTACTTTCACCCCACCACAGAAACAAATACAAAAACGTTCATCCTCAGTTAGAATTCTTCCTAAAACTAAACAGCACCCACCCAGCAAGGAAGCATGCTCCATGAAACACCAGGCATTTCAGATTGGTCTGTGTCTTGTTTTGGAAATGAGCAAGCCACAAGGCTGTATATTTACTATTAAAACAAACTATTAAGGCAAATATAAGGGAGGGAACATCTTTTACCAGAGATTTAAACAATGAACTGCAAAGGTGGAAAAAAATACCAAAAACCTAACTCCGAAAAAGTTATCAAGGACAACAGTGTGGCTGCAGTATGGTGGTTGCAGACACTCAAAGGTGTCCATAAACTAGTCATTTGTAATGACAAAGAGGAACTACAGAAAGCTCTAATATTATTAGTAGCAAAGGTCAAAGCTGGAAATTTCCACTTTTATTGGAACTCCTGTTACTAATTTACAACAAATACCAGCATCAGGCTCCATACATGGTCAGTCATGGTCAGCAATGCCCAACAAAGTTGGCATATTCCAAAGAGTGAAGTACTGTACTGACAACAAGGGTATGTCCATTTTCTTCCTGATACTGCCATTAGCTTGCAAAAACAAGTCACTACCTCCGCTTCATGATTTGTAACACAGAGGGAATGATTTGAAGGGTTTTTTTGAATTTTAAAGACAGTACACCTTCTGATAAAAAAAGTGCATAGATTAAACGAACATATGTTAATTTCTCCTTCCCGGTTTTCTGACTTGTATCAGGGAATTCTAAATATCCCAGCTAACATCTTTTATGTATATTTGAGAGATGGGAATAATGTCAGTTTCCCAGGGTAAAATTCAAAAGTTTTGAGCTGTCAGAAAGTTTTTATTTTCTTAAATTTAAGACTACAATATTCCCACGCAGTTTAATACTTTCTATATTCAAAGGCAAGACGTATCCTCCATCTTTAGCAAAAGAGGTTACAATGCATTCAGCAGTCCATTACCGTGACAATGATTTAATAAAATGCTTTCCATAGGAGAAGGATTTTGGAAAGCTATTTTGCTTGATTAAGGCATCTATTTAATTCCTTTTCTTATAATCTCAGTTATTCCAGGCTCTCAAAGAACAGCTTTAGGTAGAAAGCAAAACAAAGAAATCCTTCTCTTCAGATGACTCCTTTAACTTGGCCTGAAGTTCACTTTAACAGGCTTGTTTAATTAAACCAGCACTACAGATATATTTTGTCACAAATACCAACTTGACTCTATCCACACTCCCATCCTGTTCCTTCTCCTCTGCTGACAATGTCAGATACTTTCTCACTGTGGTGTTCATTAATTACCCCAAACCACTCCTACACATGCAAGGAATTCTTCCCAAAGTGGCTAGCAAGGGACTCTCTTCTTGTATCAAAATCCTGCAAGGGAGGAATGGTCTTGCCCCATCACCTCCTGCCAGTGCTGGCCTCCAGCTGCTCTCCCACACTTGGTGCCAGGTCCTTGAGCCACCATTCCCTCGATATCAGCTGGGTGAAACTGTAAGAAAAAGGATTACACAGCAAAGGAGGATGCTACAGAGAAGCTGCACAGAAGAGTCATGCTGTATTAAAACTGTTCAGATTATTCTGATGAGGACAATAAGGCCATGGCAATCAGGCTGTCTGCAATGTGACCTCAAGTTTCCCCAAAGCTTTTTTCCCCAAAACTCCTCCTCTCCCTTGCCTCAAATGAACTCTCTTCATTAAACTCAAATTCCATGAAGAGAAAAAAGAGGAAGGCCCTTTAAAATTACTATTCAATTAACATACGGAAACAAAGTGCAAGAACTGAGAACAAACCCAAAGATAACTACAGGGTACATGGAAAGCTCTGGGGATTGTGTACTGCTCCATACAGTCATCGCCGCACACCCCATTCATCAGATCACCTCTGGACCAAAATTTCCTGATAACAGAAAGTCTTAGTGTTGATTAAACTGACTGAAAACAGTCAGAAAGAAACGTAGTGCTCAGTGACTCAAACAGCAATAAACATTTACAAGGAAGCAGTAAAATAGATGAAAATCAACAGCCAGTTAAAGGAAAATTCACAGGAAACGTGCCGAACATCATGCAGCAGTAATGTAGCTGCAACCCATCTCCAGGGAAAACAAAATCAGGGAGTGCTATCTTAGTACTTCTTATATGACAACTGCTGAAGACACCACACTAAATTCTTTCAAGAATTACCTTCAGATAAGGTGAAAAGCACCTAAAAATAAATAGATTAGGCATGCTGTGTTTGCCAAAAATGTAAAGATACAAAGAATAACTATGAAAATTAATCAAGGTAGGGCCATGGAGAACACAGAGACAGGGATATAGCCTTTCTCTTTTGGTGGTTTGTTTGGGGAGGGGTTTGGGGTTTTTTTGCCCAGCAGGTACTTACACTGCAAACTGCCAGAAGGCTGTATACCTGCGGGCAGACTCTTGAAGGATACCTGCATGCACTTTTTTCCCCCTCACCTCATTCTTGAGCATCCCTGACTGGCAGAAATAAAGTATGGCAAGTGCCATAAAGTAATGAGGCAAAAAGCACAGCAAACTTCCAGAGTTCAGGATAAGTGCAACAGCATTTGAAGGAAAGATGACTTGTCTCAAATCCTGTAGCTCAAACAAGCCTCTTAAGCCACTGTCATCAGCAGAAAGTGCCTCTCTCACTGCTCACCACTGATCCTGTCTCCAGGAGATGTCCATTCTCACACACAACCATCTGTTGCAGCTGCATAGGACCAGATCTGGGAAATTATCTAGCTTAAAGATAATCCAGTAGAAGTGCCAATACATAAGTTAATTTTTCAAAATTAGATCATCCCCATTAGATCCCACTTGGCTGTGCTACCATTCACATCAAAACAAAGGAGAAGGCCAAAAGAGGAGACAAGACTGCTCCTCCAAGCAGCAGTGCCAGTTCAAAGGCACTTTGCCCAGATGGAAGAGCTTGTCAAGCAACAGACTAGGCTGTTCTCTGCAATGTTAGCTGACATGAGTAAAAAAGGGGATATCAGAAAGCCAAATGAGGCACACAGCACACCATGCCCAACAGACCTCTAGACAGGAGCGTCAAAGCAGCAGCTTCTCACTTATCTGGAAAAGGTGCTTTGATGAAGGAAAACTTTCTTGAACATTCGCATTCTGAGGCCTGGAAGACAGGCAGGTTCCCCTGCTGCAAAAAAGAAACAATGATTCTGCTTATCCAACAACAGCAGAGAAGAGAAGAAATTGTTTTCTTCATAAAGAGGATCTTAATGTTAAGTAAGTTGATTCAAGTCGGTAAGTGAAAGCACCAGCTGCAAGGCTGGGGGGCTCCAAAAGTAGCCATGGTCAAGAAGTCAGTGATCAAAGTCAAGTAAAAAAACTCAATGACTTATTTAAATGACTACTAACAAGGACATCTTAGAGAGGGAAGGGACTGGGATTTGAAGTATCTGTCTTTGCATTGGTTTTGCTTTTATTAAAAAAGTTACTTTGAGAATTACCATTTAAATGTTGAGGCTCCCATGAGAGGAGCTGAGCCCTTAACTTGCTTATTAAAAATAGGAGAGTGCCACTCCACACAATTAAAGTAAGTAATTATTTTAACAAAACTTTAAGTGAGCCAGCAAAGAAAGGTAACAGCACGCAAGTTAAGGGCTCAGCTCCTCTCATGGTAGGTCTGGCTTTTATCCTGTTCATCTGGGAGGAGTTTATCTTGATTGGCTTGAGTCATCTCTTGGGAGGCAGAGCAGAATTTGGTTGCTTAGAGTCATCCCTCGGGAGGTAGAGTTACTTTTGCACACACTCACTATCATTCTACAGGTGTCTTTCGTCTGAGCAACTTCTCAGTACATACAACGGGGTATATTTTATAAAGGAGATTACACATATATTTTTAATTATACAAATTCTAAATTAAGACTATATAAAATAAAAAAGTATTTTTCTTTAAAACAAAGTATTTTCTTTTAAAACAAAAGTAAAACAAAGTATGTAAAATAAAGTATTTTCTTTTAAAACAGTTGAAGAGATATAAAACTTAAAGAGATATTAAATAAACAAAGTATTTTCTTTTAAACCAGTTATAAAATAAAACCAAGTATTTTTAAACAACATAATTTCCAAACTGTTCTGGGCAGTTCCCAGGGCTATCCTCCTTTCTCCAGATAATCTAATCTTCCACTCAATCACCGGTGATGTGCCATTGGGTGGGTCCCAGTAAGAGCCAATGACCCTTACCAGAAAATCAAAAGAGGGCACCCAGCTACCTCCAGATGGAGTTGATTTTGCTAACCCAATGTATCTTTCTAACATTCATGTAAAAATAGTTTTAACTATACAGTAAGGTTTCATTTCAAGAGAAAAAAGTTTATGTTATACATTAATTTTAAAACCTCTCTTTACATATAAGGACATTTTTCTAATACACGCATAAACATAACTTTATTTAATAGACGATTTACTTATAATTCTGTTTGTACATTTTAAGTTCTTAATTCTCAATATGTCATTTTTCACGGGCTGAACCAGAATAGGTGAGGAAACCAGAAAGTTACAGTGATTTTGAATTTTATCTCATAAGGCAGCCCCTCTGCTTAACACCAAGTGGCCTCTCTCCTTGCAGCACCCACATGCACCCAGGCTGCAGCACATCCAGAGGCTGTGCCGCTTCCTCCCTGCAGGTGCAAAGCAGGAGAGTGATGGGGAAGTAGGCCAGGAGTTATTTACAGTCCCCTGCTATTTTCAAGGACAATGACCTCCTAGCAAATCTGGCTGGCCCCTGCCAGATAAGGGAGGTGCTCTGAAACACCCTGTCCTGCTGCCTGCCACTATACCCGCTTGTGTATTCCCTTCTGAGCTGGGAAGGAAAGCTTCCTGGCATGCTGAGTCCTACTCCTGCTGCAGCAGGTGGGTAGGGAGGTGCTGACCTCCCCCTCCTCTCTGAGAGGGAGTTAAGTGCCCTCCCTGGCACTTCATCGTGCAACCACAGTGCTTTGGACCTGCTCCCACCACCCCTGCCTGTGTAGCTCAGTCCCTACAAGGAATTTTCACCTTTCTGTTAAACATAACTATGGTTCCTCAAATGCATAATATTGTTGAAATGCTTTAGACCATATAACTAAAGTCATATGCCGTAGTTTTGGATGGAGAAAAAAAAAGAAAAAGAGTTTTGGCAGCATTTGTAATGCCAAACACCTCTGTAACAACAAAAAATCCTTCTCAGCCTCAGGGAAGCAGAACTGTTACATGCAGCACTGGCTGTGGTCCAGGTGGAAAGAGGAGCATCACCTTTTCAACACAGATAGTGAACATATAGATAAATCTTCTGCTTAAGGAGATTTGATTTTTAAAGATTGTCTGACTGAAACACATGATTAACACCTCGAAGCAATTTATTTATAGAAGCATTACTGAAAGCAAAAATCTGTGACAGAAATACGTTGTTGTGCCAAAAGCATAAAACATAATTTAAACTAAGCTTACTTGTGATTGGCTAGCAGTTAAGTCTATTGAAATAAAAACAGCCAGTTCAGAAAAGTGGTAAAAACCTGAAGTTATTATCAGTGTATTAAGTGGTATACAAGACAAGTTATTTGTGCCAGAGACTGCTGTCTTACAGGAAAATGCTCAGTGTGTTAGGACACCTACATAGTTGATTTATGGCTCATTTACATTGCAAAGGGTTTCCAGAGTAAGAACAATTATCTCCCTCTTCTCCAAATTCCTAAACAGTTCTGCTGCTCTCCTTGGGATTTTCTTTCACACAAACCAACAGGAGGAATCCCACAGATGTCAATGGAATAGCATGAGAGACTTGGTGCATAGCTAACATACATGCTCAAATTTCAGATGATCCTAGGAAACACTTCCTGCCCAGACTACAGACTAGGACAAAAAAACCCCACCTCACATCTACACTTATAACTCACCTTCCTATAATCAGATTGGCAGGAGCAGGGTCGGGTAGACAGAAATCCCTTCAAAATGCAGTCTGGAAGCCGGATTAACACTGAGGGCATGAACGTTTACCAGCCTAGTACCACAGGGAACCTAAAGCCATCTGAAAAATCCAAACAGCCTCCTACACTGTTCAAAGCCCAGAGCATTGGGAAAAAGCCTCAGTTCCTTGGGGAGGCAGGAGTCAGGAGCCCAACACGCACAGGAGCACAGCAGAAACTTAAAACATGCAATTAATAGTTCAGATACAGTGTAACCAAGAGACATCCAGTGTACCCGTGGAGGATCCACAGCATTTCTTTTCTTACAGAGAGAATTTCCTTAGTTAGCCATATAACGGTCTACAGTCTCTCAGACAGAAGAAAAACCTGCCTCTTTCCAAAAGCACATTCCTGCAGGTATTACTCCTACCTTTTCCCTTAAACATGAACTGCTATTACCAGAAATAGACCATCATACCAGTCAAACCAACAACACAATATAGCACAGCATATGCCAAAACCAAACAGGCAATAGCATTGAATCAGTGGCAGCAGAAACAAAGGCAGGTAATTTAATTTGTGGGCTATCACCTTCCCTGAAGGGACACGTCTAGCTTCTTATCACCCCATGTTTTCTTCAATCCAGTAAACTCCAACATAACTCACAATGCTGACTTTTCTTGTCAAAATACTGTGCACTCCACTCCCTACTACCTCATAGTACACAAAGCACAGGAGAGCTGACCAGGACTGCTGCCACAAGATTAGACCACTGGGATTTCTCACAGCATGAGCAGAGAATGATTAAGAGCACTTATAAAGTCAGTACCATTAGGCATCTCTACAGGTGGCTGCTTCTGGAAGGCACCTTCACGCTGTGGCAGCTCAGTGATGCAGCTCTGTCATCCATAATAGACATGGCAACACCAGAAGGCTGAGCTGGATATTGCATCTTACGCAATAATGCTTTAAAAATCAACTGTGGAACCACACATTTGCCAAGTATTAATGCTAAAGTTCCACTAGCATGTAAGATAGACAATTTTAAAATAGTTCACTGGGATTAAGCAGAATTTTATGCAGTAGGTACACAGAGCACCTGAAGGCAGAAGAGAAGACGTGTCTGGGAATCTGAAGGGACAAGACTATACCTGCAGACACTACAGAAACAGTGCAATTTAAAAAGGTATTTATATCAGATAGAGTAAGAAGTCTATACCTCACCTATCCAGAAAGACATCTTGTGAAGCCTTCAAATTTTATAACCTTTAAGATATGTCTTTAAATCCCTCCATGAGCGAAAAGATATATGGCACAGCCCACCAGGAGTGTCTACCACAACCCTCATGTCTGGCATTCACAAGGAAGGGAAGCAGAGGAAGACAAAATACGTTGCAACTATGTTAATAGTAACTCTTATCAAAACTGCACAGACATGAAGAGGCCTATTGTGCAACTATTACTATTCTAAAAAGAGGCTAAATAAGATTCATTTTAAAGATCCCTTTAAGAAAAGCAAATACTTCCGCCTAACAATCCAGCATTACGTGAATCTTGCAAGGTGAAAAACTGTGGAATTGCTGGTGTGACACAGTATGTTTGAAGGTTAAATAAACTCTTTTCTCTATATAGTCTGTGATGTAGCCCTCAAAAAAAAACAAACCCCAAGAACATCACAAAACTCCACCTTTCTTCTCTCTCAACAAAAAAAGCTTCTTCACACAGAGCCTACACTGGTCCGAGTCTCACTTCACATGCGGGAGGAAGTGAACAGGTGAGGAGATTAACCACACTTCCTGTCTTATGCAAGGTTTGGATCTCCATAAACAGCATTTCTGGTACTGGAAAGTTTTGAAAAACCCTCAGGAAAGCCTCACCCCATTAAATACTTTCACCAATTCTGTTAACAATAACAAAATTCTTTTTCAATTCTAAATGACTTTGCTACTTTTGAGGATGAAAGCACAGGAAAAAACCAAGACTGCAGAAACCACTATCTTGATTATGTTTCCCAGAGGAAGCACTCATGATGGGAGTAATTCTGTGATTCAAAGACTAAGTAGAAAAAAATAGAAAAAAAATTGCTGTTCTTCTGACTCCCATCCTGCACAACAGAATTAAAAGACTGCTAATATAAAAACCTCGGAATCCAGAAAGGAACTGCAATGTGAGATGAGGAAACAGTTTCCAAGATACACAATTCTTCAACATACTTTTCCCATGTACTGCAATACTCTTTAGAAAAAGCAGGTTCAGTTTCCCTCCCAGCTCTCATCCTCCAGGTTTACATCTATAATAAAAAGAATTCTTTATATATATACAACAAGCAATGAACAGCAAATGTCTCTCCAGCATCTGAAGGACCTAACCAACCTCCCAAAGTTCTACTCAAAAGGTCCTAGTGCTGCTGTGAAATTCTAGACAAGTGTCAAACTATAACCACTGCAAAGGACAGCTAAAACATTCATCTACACAGCAGCAGGCAGAAATCATGCTAAAAACATTGAAACTCCTCCATTTTAAGCAACTCAAAGGTAAATCACAATACTCTATGGTTCAGAAAATATTTTATGGCTTCTCTCAGCATCCAACACATTCCAACAACATCCAAATCAACTATCCTGAACAAGCAACACTAAATAACAGGGCAAATAATAAACACTGGACCCCATAAATCTGAAGTAGTGATATATTCAGTCTTTTCTTACGAAGTAGAATGCCACAAGCATACAAATTATTGGCTTAAACAATGTGAGCAAAACGTAACACTGTGATTTCGTTTCAGTACCAGGGTTATGAGGTAATGTTTATATGTCTGGAAGCAGAGCTAAGATATTTCCATTATACAGATGAACTGAAATGATGTATTACTTCCTAGAGTAATTTAAAAATATTTAAGCATCTCCAGGATCTTGGCTTGACTATTATTCACACCCAAGATAAACCTCCATGAGGGTTTGTTTTAAAAACAATGTGTGGAAACTTTTCCTTCTAAAAGCAAAAAATAAATAATGGGTGCCACAGGAAACCTGACTAAACATCAACACTTTGGCTCAGCAAAGTAAGAACAATTGCAAGGAGGCAACTGCTCAAGAAGTAGTGAACTGAGGAGCACCAACGTTTGAAGCCTGTTGAATAGATGAGTCTGGCCAAAAAGAAAAGCATAATAGATGCCTTCAAGAAAGTATGTTTGTGCACATATTCCTTATCTAGGTTTTCCTTCACCCTAGACACCACTGATATCTCCTTTCTACACACTCCCTCTGTGCTTGCTGCATTTTTCTAATTTCATCATCTTCCTAAGTCTTAATAGCCAGAGGAATAAAAATTACAAAGCGTACAAATGCTGAATATGGGAATAAAGCAGAAGACAGAAAAATTCCAAATGAGATGCTTACAAACCTGTTACCTTGTAGCATGCAAAACACTGACCAAAGGAGTGACCACACTGTGTCAGACCAAGGACCTCTGCAAGACAATATTCTGCTTTCTACAGCTGCCCAGAGCACAGATTAGGGAAAGATCATAACAATATGACTCCTTCTCCAGCTAAGCTTTCCAGACTCCAGTTGATTACAGCTTAGTATCTATTTATCAATGATTCCTATTGTTGGAATTGTTGTGAATGTTTAAAGGAAGGCTAAGGTTAGATCATAAACAACTAGTGTGATTGGAAGTCTGTACAGCATTTGTTTTGTGGTTTGTTTTACTTATTTTTAGGCATTAAAAAGTAATTAGGAGGGGGAAAAGCCCTGTAAATTAGAGCCTGGTAACAACTAAGTAACTACAGCAAACTCATATATATCTTTGTATGTCTTGGATTTAATGTATAAATCTTCATCTGTTTGGATGTAAAATTAGGTATAAATTAAATTTAAACATGATGTGAATTCCTTTATTTCCCTTATATATTCACATAATAAGGAAACATGAGGTGAACATCAGGTCGTACAACTGGCTTCAGGTTCTGACAAAGTTTTAGTAATCTGGAGGTAAGGGGAGTTTCTACCCACTAAGATGGGCTTTGGAGCATGTCCTAGACATTTATGTAGTTTTTTCAAAAGAATGATGGCAATAAGAACCAATGTAAATGCAATAAACACAAAAGCGCCCAAATCCCAATGAGAATGTTTTCCCTGATATTTTCACTTCAACTTTGACTTCAGAAATCTGGTTCTCAATGGTGACCAAAAAAAGAGACTGAAAACTAAAATTCATAACTCCTCTGGAAACTATTAAGAAATCATTCAGTGTAAGTATCGTTTCTACAGTTCATCTCCACACAGCATTCTTCAGATGAAGGTCACCACAAGTTGGAGACATAACAATTAATAAAATTAATGTAAGCATTTTGGTTGACTTGCAAAAAAGCAACATTTTTTCAAAGAAAGCAAAGTTACTTGTTTTCACTGCTAGGACAATAAAAGGCAGCTATCTGACATAGATCATACAAAGCACAGAAAATGCTGAGTAACTCTCTGTGATGCAAGTTGAGACACAGAAAACTTAAAACTAGAAGAGCCCCTTTAGTCATTCTTTCAGAAAACTATTCAAACTCTCTCAATATGATTTCTCATCTACTTGAACTTCCTGTCCAAATATATCCAGTATCACACAACAGCACAGGCAAACCAATTCCAGTTTCAAACTGTACATTCAGCCTTCCAGACTACCAATTACTCCCATGTGACACACATCAGTCATTTTGGTAATTTCTTTTCAAATTACGTTAAAATTTTAAAACCATTTATGAGGTGCAATACCTAAGAACTTGACCCTATGTAATGGGTAAGGGAAAACAGAAACTCCATTCTGTGAGAGGGAAGATGCACAGGCAGAGGGAAACAGCAAGTTGTACCTGGACTCAAGGGCACATAATCACAATAAAAAGCGACAAATGTCACAGTACAGCCAGGGACCCAATAGACACAAATGCGCCACTGTATTACACTGTGCCATTTATATTTGGACTTCACGGAGCCAGTGACACAGAAGTCAAGAGAAGAGCCTGAAATCAAGGTTTGGAAAACTAGGCAAGAAAACTTAACTACACAGAATAGTCTTCAAGTAGGAGTAACAGTTTTAAATAAGGATATATTGCATAAGAGAAATTTGTGCTTGCATGTTACTCTTTTACTTCTTGCCTGTTAAACTCCCACGAACTGTAACATCTATATAAAGAGTCTAAACTGCTCTTTAAAAAGCTTTGTAGACATTTCTATTTTGTTTGAAAAGTTACTTTTTTCATTTTTCGTCAATCAAGGCAAAAATAAGCCCTTTACCACAAAATACACAGTATTTACACAGTAAAAAGCATTTGGAAAAATGCAAAAATGGGTGGAGAGGGTTTGATTTCAGCTTCACTTGTCACAGGAAGGGGAAAAGACATGGGAAAACTGAGGCACTCAGACCATGACTATCTGTAGTGGAAAGATATGATGGCTCTCTTCTACAGAGAAACTTCCGCTTGCTCGCGGGTGCAGTGCATCCCCCAGCCATTTTTGCAGGCACAGCTCCATGGCCACGGACACTGGGGGCTGCTGGGTGCCACCGGCCCCTGACCCGGGCCCAGCTCAGCGCTCCGCACATGTGTGATGGGTCTCCCGTGTGCATGGAATACAGTGGAGCTGGCGGTGACCCTCCCGTGGTGGGGGAGCTGCCGCGGCGTGTGGCCAGGGTTGGCACAAGTTGGGGCAGCCCAGTGGCAGTGCCGGGACCCCCCGGGATGCCAGGAGGGGCCATGGGGGACCTGCATCTCCCGGCCCGGGGTCGACCACGTGGTACCGAGCCGTCATTTTTGCTCGTAGTGGAACCTCTCGCTAGGGGCGGTTCCCGGGTGGTTCCCATCCAACACAAGGGGGCAACAGTCGCCCAGGAGACGTCCACGCCTGCGTGAGATTGGTCCCCTATAAAAGGGCAAGAGCGGCAGTCATCTCCCTCTTTCGGGACTGGAGCTGCTAGGGAGAACATCTCTGCTCGTCTCAGTGCCAAGTTTTTTCAGTGGCGCAGGCAGATCGGCGACTCCAGTGACAGCGACACGGGCTGAGGACCACATCTTTCCATCAGCGGTGGTATTTCCTTATCCGGGAAGGGGAGGGTAGGGGCAGGGGTCCTTTAATTTTTACGGTGTCTTTCAGGAGGCTCCAATAAAGACCCAGCGCTACCCTAATGCTTTCCCGCATCAGCCGCTGGTCCTGGAAGAGCTTAATTTGTCTGTTTTTTGCGTTTTATTGTCGATTTTCTGTGTGTGTAAAATAAACCTTGTTATTTGGGGTTTTTTTGGTGTGTGTTGCTTCTATTGGATCTCTCTTGTCAGTACCACGCCTCCTAGTAAAACCATGACACACAAGAATTACACTACCCTGAAGGCCAAAAGATGTTTTCCAATGGGAAGTCAGACACTTTGCTGGCTAGGCATACCACCTACTGACATACTTTAGCTTCTATTAAAATATGACTTGAGGATCTGCAAGAACATTCTTGTAGAAAACACACATAGGTTTGCTTAAAGTGGGGACATCACTTAAGGGCCTGCAACCTATAGAAAGAAAAAAGCTGCAAGCTGGGAGGGAGACAGGTGACCTCCCCAAAGTTACATAGCAGTCAAATGCTAGAACTAAGAATTCATTTTGGATCTTTTTGACCCTTGCCCAATGTCCTATATCCATACAAGACATACTGCCGATGTGAATTTTTAAAAGAGAATAGCCACAAGATAAAAGAGAAAAGCTGTACAACAGATTACATGCAATGTAAGGAACTTTTCCAAAAGCCTCTTGGGGCTTTCCATTTTTTTAGCAGACAGCATTTAGAAAGAATTCAGAACATTCTTAATACTAAAGCATCTTACTCAGACACCTGTCTCAAAGCCTGAGTCTTCCTTAATACAAAATTACTTCTTCCTTAGTATAATCCCTTTAGCTACTCCTGCTTTATCCTTCTTGATGCCTCTTCTGCTACAAGTGCCATTGTCAATTTCCCCTTCTCAGAATCCCAAATTGCAACATTCCTTTCTGTCAGCATCAACATAATTGCATTTCTCCAAATGGAAAGCAAGTCACCAGTCATTAATAGATGAACAAAACCTGGCATCAAATCTTTAGTCACCACTACACACCACCTGAACAGCAATAAAGACACAGCAACTTTTCCCCACACTACTTCTTTTAAGTGGCGTGACAGGCACGTCTCTAAATGTCTCTAATGCACTAAAGCTACTGGTTTACTGCAGTTTCAACAGTTATTTAGTACTGAGTGGAGAGAATATACAATTCTCCTCTTCAACAGTACAGACAAAGATGGTCTTTATACTTATTTATACTTATTTCCTATCCCCCCCAGGAGTAAGTGAGCTTTGGTTCTTCTTGTACGTCAGAGCTCAGAGATGATTACAGACTTGTTATATTAAAAAAGACAAGTTATTAGGAAAGCAACATCACTTACTTCTTAAAAATCACCAATCATTATTCCAAATTATGAAAACGGTTTACTGCAAAAACAGTACTTTTATTTATAAAGATCACAGAATATGCTGAGGTGGAAAGGACCCAGAATGATCATCGAGTCCAACCCTTAGCCTTGTGCAGGACCATCCCCAAGAGTCACACCACATGCCTGAGAGCATTGTCTAAATGCTTCTTGAACTCTGTCTGGCTTAGTGCTGTGACTGCTTTTCTGGGGACACTGTTCCAGTGCCCAACCACCCTCTGGGTGAAGGACCTTTTTCTAATATCCAACCTAAACCTCTCCTGACACAACTTCACAGGCCATTCTGTCGGGTCCTGTCACTGGTCACGACAGAGATGATACAATCTGGACAGCCTACCCTTTCTTAGCTGGTCTTAGTCTGTGCTTTATTTGAAAGCACAAAAACTTTAGGTTTAGAAACACTCATGTTTTAGGTATGTTTGTTTTCATAAACATTCTCTAGGAACTGGATGCTGGAAATTCAAATGCAGTGCAATTTTTAATGGAGTACCCAAGAACAGTTTAGTGTTACAAATTACAATTATAATTCTCTCCACTACCCAAAAGACAAAAAATCAACACCCTGGCATTAGGGATGCAGCAAGGAAAGCACTTCCTGGACACATGCTGTAGCAGGTTTCATTTTTATACATGTTTGAAAAATCATGAAGTTTTGTGAAAAAGGCAGAATACGGAGTTCCGCATTTTAATCAACATTGAAATAAACCTGTAACCTTACCGAGCAAAATAGCCTTGTCGTCGCTCCTTCTTTTCTTCTTTGGTCTCCATTATTTAGTCAAATGGGCAAGGTGAGCAGCCAAGTGTGATGCTCTTTTTCCCCCTCAGTACCTCATATCCAGGCAGTCTCCTGTATATAACATTTAAAAACAGGAAGTTGATAAATCAACACGTCAACAACACCTACAAAACCCAAAAGGTTGTGGAAACAAAACTGACCCAGTGACAAAGCAAAGTAAAACTTTAACCAGTGTTTGCCATGTAATATCCATTTAGTATAAATGAGATAAAAACCAATAAATGCAATGAGGCCAGTTCTCCAGCAGCAGAAGAGAGGTACTGCAGAACAGGTAACCCAAAGAGCAGCATCAAGTTTCAGAACCCCGGAAATATTAAACATCTTTGCATGTTTATATCAAACATTTTCCAGGTCTCATGTGTTTCGTACACAGGAAGATGAAAAGCAGCTTTGGAAATATATAGTACACACAGTAAGACACACAACACTCACTTTATAAAAATTCTGTAAAATAGTGAGAAATCAAAAAGTTTTAAAACAATGTAAAGGGAGAAAGAATGATCTACATTCTCTACATGGTTTGACTGTTGTGACCATTACACAAGTTCAAACAAGCACACAGGCAGAAACAAGATGGACCTCCGGCTGTCCAGACGAAGTGCAGTCACCTTGAGATAGGCAGGACTAGGGAAGGTTATCTAGGTTATCTGAGAAGGAACAAAAAAAAAAAAAAAGACCAGTAACATTGGCTTTTGACATGAAAATCACCACCTCCTGGCAGAACACTAAGGCAGTTCAAAACCAGGAGCTGGGAATTTCCAAACTGCTTTATAATTACTACAATCAACAATATGCCACATCAACTATTGTCCAAGATCCCTGCCAACATGTTTTATTCTCTCTCCCTCTTCAACGCACACTCAACCCACCTCAATGGCTTGTGCACATGAACAAAATAGAACAAAATTTAGAGCTCTTTATCAGTATTTCACATAAAGTTAAACCAGAAGTTACTACCAAAGATTTTAGTTTAATGGGCTGTATAACAAAGAAATGGAAACCACATAAATTATGATCCACAGCAAAAGAAGAAAAATTCCTCTGGGACCTAATCAGTTCCCAACATTTTCCCCTGCATTAAAAAAGCACAAGCTACAGACTGCCAGATGTCAACAAAACAGATAATGTAGCAAAGACAGACTTATCTACTCGAAAAGCCTAAGAACATACCATGCTAGAGTCTATCAGAAATACTTGCCACAATTTTCTCTCCTAATTCACAAATTTCAGTCCACTGCAATTGATGTCCTTCGCTTCAAAATGCACTTTTTCCTACTCATTAGTTTTCAATACATCCAGCACATCAAAAAGAAGGTAGTCTCTCTGATCTTTACACATCAGGTAGCGTACTGCAGTAAAGGGCACACCGTAAGTGGCAAATGTCTTAAGACATCTTTGTCTTTATGAGGAGAATACTATTTTATCTCTCCAAGATAACACATGACAGAGTCTTCAGCTGGACACAGAAACCTATGCGATTGTAGCATAACTGCAGCATCAAAACAAACTGGCCTGCTCAGATGTTCAGTCTGTATCAAGATACCACATACTTCCTGAGAGTTTTAATGCATCTCTATCTTCCCTGTTAGGACAGGTCCTTTTATCTTCAGAGGATCAAAACTAGTGGCTTTGTTATCACTGCATTTAGAGTTACAGTAAGTGTTTCAAATCGCACTACAACTTACGTACCAAATTACAAAAAAAGTTCGAAGACAGAGAACTGCTCTTTCTCCTTTGCCTTCACGACACTGATGTGGCACAGGGGCGCTGACAGGCCAGAGTTGAGTCTCATGCTGACACCAAGAACTATCAAATAACCACAAAGCATTGAGATAGTATTAAACCCATGACAACAAAGACAGCAGGACCCATAGAAATGAGAAGAGGGAAGTGGGGAGATCTCATCACTGAAACACAGTCAGCTGGGATGAACAAAGGGAAGAGAGATCTGTCCTCAGTGCCATGAAAAAGTCAGTGGCACACTCTCCATTCATTCTCTTCCTCTCCCATGCTCTACACACTCCACCCAGGGGAATAACAGCCCTGCTCCAGTGATGTGCTGGCAGATGAAGGGAGTGCTACTGCCCAGGGAGCCAGGAGGAGAAACTCCTGCCTGCCCACATCCCTGTTTGGCCCAGTGACAGAGCAGCCCTGCCCTGCTTCAGCGAGAACAGGCATGAATAAAGAGACTTAAGCCTGGATCTAATCACAGATGCTACAGGAGGTACCAGCACCAAACCAGTGAGGCTTTGCTCAGCTCATCAAATATAGGGCTTGCCGTTTGCTTTCATCATCAACAAACAAAGCCTGCAATGACAATGCGGGTATGAAGCTTGCTCTTCTCATGTCAGCTAAATGCAACTCCAAGTCCTTTCACACAGTTACTGGGAATAAATCAAGAACTTAACAAAAATTAATAATTATATTCGTAACAGATGGGCACTCCAAAAATTGGAATATTATCCACAGACCAGATGCAGGAAAGGCATTCAGGTGAATTTTGTATTTTCTTTCATTAATTAAAATACACAGGAATACAATATCCAGTCACAAAGACAATTTTTACAATAAAATAATGTAACTTCAGGTCCCACTCTGCTGACTTAAAACTTACTTAGTTCACCTTCCCAGAAGAAACAAAGATATTGTTTTAGGAAGGCATATTTAAGGCCAGAAATTATACTTCGAAATTTTAGTACTACGAAAAGGAAACTGATTAGAAATGCTAAGTTCTGTAAAGTTCTGAGTTTACTTTTGTTGTTGGGGAGTTTTCATGTACTAGTTGCCTTCAAGGGGTTAAAACAGAAAAGCCTGAAAGCTAGGAGCATCATAGCACAGCCTGCAGTAATTGCTACTGAAAACTAGTACTTAGTATTTCTGAGACATTTACTTTATAGGTTGTCACTGACATTTTAAATTTGTATCAAAAAAGGCAAACCTACTCCATAATTATCCCCTACCTGTCCTTTGACATCTCCTAAGAAAGCAATCCCAGGTATTCTTTATTAATATTAACTGCTTAAAACATTATTAATGCTACATAATTAATATGAATCTTGAACTCCTGGCAACAACAAAGACCGAATCAGGCAGACTATTAAAAATGTACCTGTTTGGGGGATATTTATATGCCGAAAGACAGACAACTTTCTCGTATATCATGAGTTCAGTTCAAACTCAAATGATGACAAAGCTGATTTTACAGAAATTTCAGGCTCAGTTTAACCCTTTCTACACTGAAACAGAAACAATGAAAAGCTTACATTATGTGTTTACAGCAAGGCTAATTCTTTTAATTAGTCATTTTCAAGAGGAAAGATATTCCTGATGACCAGACAATGCATTTAACTAAGAAGTCTGTTAAAAATTTGCCACTCCCCAAATTTAGCCAATGTCAGCACCTGATAATTATATAAAGAAAGGAACAAAGAGGTACTTTTTGATATCACTCCTGTTGTTCTGAATATTTTTATTTATATTTGCTCATTTTTGGATACTTGCTTTGTGTATTTAGTCTTGCTGCCAGGCAGTTTTGGCTTGGCATGATACTGAGAGTTTGTAATAAGAATGAGAATGCTCCAGCAAGGCCACAAAAAAAATTTTTAAAAAGTTAAAATCACAGGAGCACTGAACTCCTGACCATGGACACCTATGCTACCTCAACTGACATCACACTCCTAAGATCTCCACAAATGCTGCTTCCATGTCCTCCTGCCCTCCCTGCCACCTGGCTCTGCAGGACAGCAGCCTCCTGCACTGCTACATTTAAAGCAGCAACAGAAGATGCTCTATTTGCTAGGACAAACAAAGGGAATGGGAACTGTATTTTTGAGAGGAATATTAAAAATAAGTATGTGAATAGAGCACCCTTTAAAGACTGATAAATTTATAATTTTTTCCAAATTATGTTTTCTCTCTTTTCCTTCCCTTCTCAGGCATGAAGAATAACATACCTGCTACTTGCAGTTCAAGTAGTTTATATTTTCTTGAGACAACAAATAGCCCTGCTTGCTGCGCTGAGGGTAAGCACTCAGAAATCCTGTCTGCTGGCTCTAAAGCATCAACAATCAATCCAACAATTGTGGGCATTACTTTCTAAAACCCTACACATGAACAACAGTCCATACAACAGCACTAACACTGCAAGCCAATGAAGTATCTGATTATTTTTAGAACATTCAGTGGACTTGACAGCTTGTCTCTGGCCATCTGTGCCCACTGCAAGTCCCGGAAAGACATACAGAGAAAAACAAGCATTCAAGATCATGCAATTCTCTCACTCCTGTAGAGTCAACATCGCTCACCCTTTCCTAAGGTAGGAAAATTATGTAATTCCCCACTAGGCAAATAGGGAGCTGAACTACATAAGTACCTCCACATGCTCAAATAAGAGCAGAAGAGCAGCATGTGCAAGCATCCTCCCTCTAGCTTTAATCCAGCCAGCCTCAACAACCAGCAGCAATAAGAACAAGGGAGGATGATAAGGAGATAGTTACTATTTTCTGAGAAATTTAAACTGACCAACTTTTGAGACTGATAGCACAGTCTCAACTGTATTTGGCTCTGTGGGCATATACATAGAAATTATAACTCAGACCTACAAAAGAAAATAAAAAGCCAGTTCCTCAGAGGATCTAGGTTCTTGTGCTTTCTGGTACAGTATCCCACACAACAGCATTTTTCTAGCTTTGCTTCTCTACTATACCTCTGTTCCTGAGACTACAGACAAACACCATATATATCTGCTCACAACACTCTACAGTTCCTTAACAACACCTGCTGTAACATTCAAAACTTGTCATGAAGTATTACTAATAATTTGGCTTAGATCTGCAACTCTGTCTTCTTGTGAATAATAAGTCTTGCAGGGACATGTGCCAGTTCTGATCCCTAAAAGATGCACCATAACAGATGACACGGATTACACCAACAAGTCCATACTAAGACCAAAAATATAAAAGACATGTATGCAGTACTTCAGGAGCAATATTAAAGATGTCTATCAAATTGTAAGAATACAAAATTGTAGAAGAAAATCACACATAGAGAGGAAGCATTTTCAGTATATTAGGCCTGAAACTGAGCCCTTGGGGGTTGCAGATGCAAATAGATAAAGGCACACTCCAACAAGGTTGTAGCATAGGGTAACAAACACAATTTTTAAGCATAAGGCAATAGAAACAGTTTAACATGGAGGAGGAGACACTTCTGCTGGGGCAAATAAATACATATGATTAGGGTTCACAAGCCAAAGCACTAATATTATTTTTGCATTCATTTCAACAGACCTCCCATTTTTAAAACCAAGAAGGTGAATGTTCATTCACACTTCATGAGAAATACTCATGAATACTAATGAATAGCATTTCATTAACGCCTCACTGACTGAACTAATCAGGCTGAGTTTTACTGCTTTTGTCCTGCTAGTGTGTTTTATTTGGCATAATAGTAAAGATAGAAGTGGTGGAATAAAGACCTCAAGGTGAAACATAACAGAAATGCACAGCTAGCCAAGAGGAGAGTAAGCTGCAACTTTTTTAGTCTGTTCTTCAGGCAGAATGACCTAGAAAAAGGTGAGATTGGAAGGTTTCAGGAAAGCACCTGGCACAAGCCAATAAAACACAGCACAGATTTTATGTATTAAGTCAGAATGGAAATATAATTTTTTATTCTAAAACTATCTTAAGATAAATACAGAATTATTTTAAAACAATCATACAACTACATTATAACCACTATATGAAGAGTAATGTTATTTCTAAAATACTGATAAGCTCTATAAAGAGGTTCCGGTCCATTATACATAACTGAAGGACACTAAACACAGAAGAACTTCCCTACCTGAAGTTGAGGCTGATGACTCAACCCTTACTTATCCCCTTAACCTTTAAAGTATTATATCTGCCACATTTCATTTAACAAGGGCACACTCTTAAAACCTACAAAGAATTAAAATGCAAAAATTAAGAAACTGAAAAGAAACGTGTATGCAGAAGCGATTTCTAGACAGAACAGATCACAATTTCTGTGTCACCAAATTGGAGATTAAAAAAAGATTCAATGTAGCTATTTGCACCATGTGGACTCTCAAGGTCAGTGATGATAAGATCTGGAGATAAGACACGCAAAGAAAACAAACACTCTTGCTCTTGGGGAATAGGGTACAACATGTAGGAAGTTATTATCCCCCCACAGTGGTATAGTAAGCTATTAATCTAAGCATTTTTGTTCCCTATTAATGAAGTAAGAACAGACTAAGCTTAGATCACCTTCAACTCCACAACTGGATCCGCAACAGTCTGTCCGGATGAACAAAATTTGAATAAAATAAATGAGAATGAATGTAACAGACACATTTCTGGTTCAGAAACAGAACAATACAAAACTTGGTTCAGCTCCGAACAACTCTCCAGACCAATTATTCACGCCTTGATTGGAAAGAGACTTTTACCCACTAACTCAGGCTGTGAAACTCAGGTTTCACACAGTGTAAGTAGAAGCAAAAGAGCTACTGTGGTGGTTTTACCACAAATTTAGCGATTTTGGACAAGAGATTCCGAGAGAAGCCACAAACACACCCCAAAATGAAGAAAACACACAAATATCACAGTTTATTTCGCGCACACACAAAAACCCAACAAATAAAGTGCAAACAGACAAACAAATTAAGTTTCCCAGGGCCCGTTTTGGGATGAGGACGTTCTGGAGATAGTGCTTGTCTCTCTCTGGGCCCAGCAAAGAGACTCCACGGTATTTAGAAGGGAGCGTGTGGTCTTGAGGGCCCCTTAGCCTTTTCCCTCTGGCCAGTTCCGACTGAGGAGAACAACTTAAGAGGATTACAAAA
>VYZS01075084.1:0-11799 GCA_013400695.1 Neodrepanis coruscans | reverse complement strand
GTGCTGCGCAGCTACGGTGGCATGTGGCCGTGGCCCCAGTGCTGCATGGCCCCCGTGCCATGCGGTCTTGGCTCCACGGGGCGGCTCCCGCGGCCCGGAAGAGATGCCGACCTGCGAGCCGGAAGTGCATGCCCAGAAAATGGCAGCGCCCATGGCCCCGGTCCAGTTTTGCAGTGCCATGTGGCTGCGGGGCAGCCCCGGCCCTGGAGCTGCCCCCGCGCACCCCCGGGGATGCGGGTGGCCCCGTTCCCGGAGCAGCCCCGTGGGCGCAGGACAGCCCCGGCGCCAGCACAGCCCCGCGAGCGTGGGACAGCCCCAGCGCCGGCACAGCCCCGGTGCCGGCACAGCCCCACAGTGGCCCCGTTCCTGATGCGGTCCCCGCACGCCCGCGCCCGGCGGGGAATGGGGGGGGGGGAACGTTTTTTATTTCCTAACCCACAACAGCTACCAAAAATTCCCCATCACCAGTGAGGTTTTAAGGATGCAAACACATCCAGATTCAATCTTCACTCACTGGCAGCTGAACATCACCAGATGTATTTCCCATAAGGAACAATGTATTTCATTTTTTAAGTAAGTTGCTAGACTGAAACTGGTTACAAAACAGAGCACAAGCTACTAAGAGGTAGAGTGCTATGCCATACTAAATGTAAAAATACAGTGCTGTTGGAAATCAGGCCACTTGGGAAGATTTTAATTTTTAGGTCAACAAGAACATTGCTGCCGCAGATGTTTTAAAATAATTAATACCTTCATTTTCTTGGATATCCTGTTTCAACTTACCCCAATTCAATTAAGCATCAAGTCCAATCTCTCTGAATCCCATAGCTTTTCACACTTCCACTGTACAGGTAAACATAGTATTGCTCTCTACAATTACCTGAAAATGGGTTGTGGCAAGGTGGAGGTCAGCCTCTTCTCCTAGACAACTAGCAATAGAAGAAAAGGACTTAAATAGTGCCAGCGGAGGTTCAGATTGGATATTTGAAAGTATTTCTTCCCTAGAATAGTGTTTATGCATTGGAACATACACCCCAGGTAAGTGGTGGAATCACCATCCCTGGAAGTATTGAAAAAATGAGCAGATATGGTACTTTGTGATATGGATTCGGTTGAAGGTTGGATTTTATGATCTTGGAGGTCTTTCTCAACCTTAATGACTCTGTGAGTCTATGAACTAGAGAAGGATGCAGTTTACTGTATCCAGAGAGGGTAAGACAGATGTCATTGTTCCCTTATCTCTCCCTAGAGCATGCAGACATACACACAAAGGACTTTGTATGTGCTTCTTGGTGTTGAACTAAAACACCAAGTATTTACAGTTTTTTAAATAAAAAAAAAAATTTATAAACATTCAAGACATCAACTAGAACTTAAGACAGTCTCCTTAGCACTACCTTGCTGATTTGTCAGTTGACACCATCATGTTCCCTGCTTATTACAACTGCTAGTTTCATGGTATGTTCGGTATTTCAAAGAAACCCTGCACGTCCATTTTAACAAGGTCAAAACATATCCATATAGATAACGACATCACTCCTAGACCCATTGAATTACAGGTTCTCTATCAGGTTTATAAACACCATGATCCAGTCCTGCTTAGATTCCCTTCTCTGAACCAAGCAAAGGGACAGATACAGCAAACAAAAAGTCACTCCATCCTCACCACTCCTACACAGCCGTGTTTTACAAGTGCAAGTCAGTGGCCAACAGTGCCTGGTGCCACCTCTATGCCAGGTGAGCAACCAGAAGAACTGTCCTACATCCCATATTTAAAAGGCTGCTAAAGGCCACTGGCTCCACAGTGTCACAGACACCAGGCCTGGCCACATAAGCAGAGCTGTTCCTATGAATTAGCTTACAAAGGCCTCTAGTGGGACTTGCAGTGGTGAAACAGCAGCATCACAGCAGATAATGCACAGAAAACGTCCTCTGGTGATCAAGGAGACTCTGACCAGCCAAAGTAACTGGGCTTTCACTCATCTCTTTCAGACTGTTAGAATACATCCATGCAACAAGCTGTCAGTTTAAAGTCTTACTGCCCTTGGCCTTCCTCCCTTTCACCTACTTCAGCTGCTTACTACCACTCCTCCATCCAAAATTACTACAGAGATGACTCACTGCAGACTCTGCAAAAGTGGCTCTGTATTTGCACTTCAGTCCATATGCTGCCATGCTCACACCCCCTTCCAGTGGGCTTTGCTGCACAGGGATGAACGGCAAGTACACCCTCACTTGTGCCACAGGAGGTAGACCTGCAGCAGAAAACCACCAGCATAATTCCTTGAGCAGTGACTTTGTTTGGCGGGCATTAGCAACCACACACTTGGGAAGATGAGTGCTGTGGAGACCTATGGCCAGCATTCATGAGCTGAGAAACTATAAAAGTTTAAAAGGCTATATAAAAGGCTATAAAAGACAAAGAAAAGCACAATCTCAGCTTCACAGCAAACTTGCTTTCTCTCTTCTCAGCTCTTTCTCAAAAGAAAAGCATTTATACTAAAAGTAAATAAAACTCAGGTAGAGCAGAAAGAGACTGGTGTTTGAAGAGTCACTTATACCACAAAAATGTAGCTTGATGCTTGGCACCAACACCTGTACTGTCAATTACAGGTACCATAAATCACCGTCTACTTACAATTAGTTTAGGTCCCAAAACACTTAAGCATAAAATCAGTTTTATATTAGCAAATATTCTCACTGTATTCAATGAGACTTGGTTAATATGTTCTCAGTGCTTTACAGAATAAGACCAAGCAACAAGAAAAATTTGAGATATAAGCAAATCCATCAATCTAACAGGAAGCACTAGAACTGGTCACTAGTTTTTGGTCAAGCATATTTCCAGCAATATTCATAACCATATTGTGAAAATTATGGGAAACTTTCCTTGAAAAAGTACCCATCATCCTCAGTTCATAGAAAAAGAACCTCAAATCAACAGTCCAATGACAAAAGATGTGAAAGATGAACACTTATATATTTCATTACTTAAAAAAAGCAACTAAGGACACAAGAGCTACTTCAAGGTAAAATTATAGTTTTAAAGTTTCAGCTCAACATCCCTTTTCACCATTGACCCCGACTCATGCAAATTCCAGGCCATGCCTTTTTTCTCCGTCATATACCTCCCAGCTGAGAAGCAAAGGAGCTGAGGAGTGGGGGCAGAAGTCTCACGGCAATGCCATGCAAATGTTTTCCTATCTGAAACACTGTTAACAGAACCAAAATGCCGGGTTTCCATAGCAACCTGAACAGTATCACATTGCATACACCGTACATTAAGTAACCTATTGAACAGTTTAACTGTAACTCAAAATACTTTATATTTGTAACATACAAAATCAATACTGACAACGTTCACTGTTTCTGTTTACTCCTCAATTGCTTAACCTGCAATGTTTATTGCATTACAGTCTGTTGGGCGTGACCTTGTATTACACCAGCACACAGAGCTTCACAGGTGCTCTGATGCTGGGCACCATCAGGTGTATTAAAATTACAACGATCAACAGTAAATCAAATCCTCTACCTACTACATAATCCAAAGCCTGTTTTTAAAAGCAGCAGTGGTTCTAATTATTTCCTTCCTCCTTGCAAAATTCCTTTAGGCATTTGTAACAGAAAATTATTTAGTTCTCTTGCTGTTCTGAAACAGTTGTAAAACGTTTATCATCTTACTGTTTTTAATTCCTCCATCTCCAGATTATATATAAACACTATACACAGTTTCTGGTCTTGTACTGAGAGTCACCTCACCCCATATACAACACAAAAACTCCCCTCTCAAAGAGAATTTCCTTTGCTATACACCAGAGCACAGTCACAATTACCTATTAAGTAGAGAGTCACTCTTTGAAGAGCTGCTTGTTTCTTTCCAGAAACAAAGTTCTTCCTGCTTTTCTGTGTTCTAACCATTTGTGCACAGCTCTCTGCTCAAAATTGTTAAGGTAAATAAAGTTAGTAGCCCATTTTTATGTATGCAGAAAAGATAGAACAATGGAATGATTCATACAAAACAGTTATATGACATCTTTTCTTCAGCATATCTAGTCTGGCCTTTATTTGCTCAACTCAGACGTGTTCAGGCAGTGAGATGGTTCAGGGCTTCATTAAACAACAAAAACGTTAAAAATACTTTTGAATTTAGGTTGAGTACTGATGCATAAAAAACAGAACTGCAGAATTTTTCTGGTAAAACAGTCGCAGTATATTTTTTACTTTCAGATTACTCAATTGTTTTTAACATAATTATTGAACAGAGGCACTCTTATTGAACAAACCAGACTGATTCAGACTAAAATTCAAACATCTTATACTGACAGTGTCTACAAAACTCTGCATGCTGAAGCTAGATATTTCTTCTTGCTGGGAAAAAACAAACATCCCAAACCCAGAAAATCTGACAAACAGCTTCACTTCCTCCAGTGCTGCATTTTCATGGAAGCCATCCATCTTAGCCACATGACCAGGTACTACAACAGTCTTAGTCCTCTACTCATGTACCAAGTGCATTCAGAGGGACTACTCGCTCATATAAGTGATGCTTGTGATACCCAAGCATATGTGCAGAATTGAGGCCCAAAGATTAAAGCTGCTAAATTTCTCTTCACCACAAGTTATACCTGACATAGCTGGTAGTGTTTCAGACTCCCCAGGACCCTTTAAACAAAACTTTGTGTTCTCTTGATTCTACATCAGTGCAATTGCTTGCCCTTTCTCAAGCTGAAGCCAACCAAAACAGTTAATCTATTAACAAGTTTTGGGTTTGATTAGTTTTTTTTGCCTCTATGTTAAAGCACGTATTTTTTAGGGGCTGTAGTCCTTCCATATTTGGTGTTAAAATTTGGCTCTGGGAAGCTTTTAAAAGAATAGGAAAAGCAGCTTGCACCTACCCCATCAGGGTGTATTAGTGATTTGGAACTAAAAAGACTGACACATTACCTGTGACAAGTGTATGACCCTGGAGCTGGATTTGTAGAATCAAGGATCAATTAAGTTGAAAAAAAGGTCAAGTTTAACCATAAACCTACTCATGTTCTTGCCAATAATCATTACATGACATAGGATTAAAAACGCACACATCCAACCTGAAACACATGGCTGGGCTAACAAGTAACAGCTGGAGTAGCTTCCACAGGTCAAAACTACTTTTCTGAGTTATCTGCTTGCTGGACTCAGCAAAGTAAAAATTTAAAAAAAAAGTGAAAAGAAGCAGGAAGAGAGATAGGTTTCAAGGTCAGATAAAAGTAGATTCCAATTTATAACACTGCTGTCATCCTAGAGTCTTTCACTGAGAAAATCATGCACAGCTCTTTCATTGCAGAAGTCACAACATATATGGCACAAAGAAGAAATCAAAACTTAACAGTTGCAAAACACAATACCAGGTAAACCTTCTTATTTTAAATGCAATATAATGCAAAGCAGTTAACAGTTGAAAATGTTACTGAGTACTGTCTATGAAGTCCTGATTCCAGCTAATATCCATGGCAGTCTGGCTGTTTATAAAGCTCCTAGATATTACAAAAAACCCAAACCAAAACAGCAACAATAATAACAAAAACTAACAAAAAAAAAAAAAAAAACCCACAGCCAGAGGAGAGGCTTTTGAAGGGGTATAAGGATTTACTAAGAGATAAGAATTTTGCCCAAGAAATACATTTTGTCACTTGAAACCCTTACATCCCAAACCCTACATTTGTCCACATAACAAACAGAACATGTGTCAGTTACCAAGTACAAATACATGTACATGTCTCCCCAGAAGCACATTAAAATCAGGTTTGGCGCTACACATGGCCCCTTCAGCTCCACCACCTTTCTCCTTTTGCAAACGTTCTTAGCTTTCCACTGACACTGCAAAAACTGCCCACAGCACTCTTTAACTGCAGCTTGTTCCTAATGGAGCAGGGTCTCAATTCTGCAAGGAGCAGTGTCACTCTACTCTGCCAAGTCTGGCTCTATGTTTCCTTCCCAAAAGGAAAACAAAGAAGGAAATGTATCTTCCCTGCTCTTCTCATAAAATTAATCTGAAGTGTGTTTAAATGTGAGCAGAAGGGCTAGGAACCACACTCCTCAATGCAGTGTTTTTCCCACAGTTCACCATCCATGGAGCCTAGGAGACCCCTCTAACACATAAGGTCTGGTTGACTCCTAGGGTTCATGGTACTTGCTCTTTCCAACCTCCCTGTAAAGAATTTGTGATTTCTTGTACTTGCTGTACCATTTTGTTTTCAAGATCAATCTCTAATCCCCTTCCCCTAAACCTGCCTGTTGCCTACCAGGAACTACTAAAGTAGGGCTCAGAAAAGGACACAACTAGTTGACTAAACACTGTAACTTACTTCTCACACAACAGGGTCAGGTGCACAGTGTCAACAGAGCAGAAAAAAACTAATCATCTCAATCTCTTCTCATGACAACCAATGTGTCAGTTTACTAACAGAAATTACGTATTACAAACAGAATCCAATTTTCAAAACAAATATTCCACTTAAAATTTTGTCCACTGGGTGATCAGTTAGTGCCAGAGCTCTATTTTAAGGAATCCAGAACTCCTGATAGAAGCAAACGAATGTGTCCCAATGAGCAACCACACCAGCACTAGCCCAACAAAGGAGTTTACTTTCCATCCCAAAAGTATGACTGTAGCAAGACAAAAATGTAGATGTCACAGGAAGTTCTTGCCTAGCCTCTGTACAGTGAGGTGATGTTACCCTCTATTCACTCCTAATTACAAGGCACAATCACCAAACACAGCTCAGCATCAGACACTTAAAAAAAAAAAAAAAACAACACCAAAGAACAAAACAAAAAAAAAAAATTACCTGTAAAGCAAATTAAATTTCTTCGGCTGATACCCAACTACAAGACTGAAGAACAACTCATGACACTGGCAGAGAGCCACCCTTGTCATTCCTTCGTGGTTCCAAGTTCCTCTCCTAACTGCCCTGATGACTACTCAGGCTGTTTGCAACTTGATTGCTGTATCTGGGTGGCAAAGGGACTTTCATGTTCGTCAGCTGTTGCACAGCTGTTAATCACTTGGGCCAGATCAGCACAAGTGACTGCTGCACAGGAGCCAAAGTCCATCCTTCACCACATACCTTACCACATTTCAGCACCCTGTTCTGTAACAAAGTAAAAGTTTTATCTCCTTGGTTCTCCACCCATTTGCACCATGAGGTCATGACTTGCACCACATATCTAGCGGATAACACTTGCATTTCTGAAGGTTTTGGCGCTGGGACACATGACATAGCCTGGATTTTGTCATGCATTATCACATCTCCTACCTTTAGCAGTCTTTAGCAGCTTCACTGCAAAAGGTTTGATCAGCAACCAGGACAGAACAAAAAAAGGGAGTACAAAAAAAAATCAAACATTGCTTATATATTGTAAGTGAAGAATTTCTTCTTAACATATATATTCTAAATATCATCCAATCAATCTTCATATCTTCAATGCTTCCCTGAATTATCCGAACATTTGTGAGAAAGTATGAAGGAAAAACTGCCAAGCTTGCTACAGCTACCAAAATCTGCATAGAGATTAAATCCAGCTTTATCAGAAGTGCCCAGGTCCTTGGCATCAGTACAGATATTTAAAAAGCATTATGGAAATGCAACTTCTTAAGTTGTCGCTAAAGTAAAGCCCTTGCCACCAGACTAAGCATTACTTGACCAAGAGAAAGTTAACTACAGCAACAGCCTAATGCTACCTACTACGTTATTTGTGCACAGTGACTCCTGACACAGCAAGCACTGCCAAGCCACTCAACATCGAGTCACTCCTTGTAGCATCTCCTCCAAAGTAACAACCTAGGCAGACTCAAGTATTTTCTGCAATCACAGCATCACCTGACCTGGCAGGAAGCTATCCATAGCTCTTCCCCTTGGAATGAACAGTGACGCTTCATAAATGTTCATATTTCTTTCTATCCTCTGCACTACCTTAGAGTATTTAAAAAGAAAACAACCCAGAAAATAGGACAGATGGCATGTGGGACAGAAAGCAGAAAAAAAACAGAGAGGAGTAAAGCAGATACAGAAAGCACTGTCAGAAAAGGTTAAATTTACTTGAAAAAATGAGTCAGGGAATAAATTACCTTTTCTTAAGATACATCTGAGTTCGAGGAAGCAATACCTCTTACTGTGAACTTGTGTAAAACAAAGTGTGATTTCCTCTAACTGGTGCACTGGGACAGCTTTTTGCCTGAGGAGTCTTAGATTTTGGAGAAATGGCCCTCATATGTACAAAAACACTATGAGAATGTGCCAAAATCAGTCACTCATGGGTAAGACTGGAGTAAGAAACTTTTCTTTCTAGAAGTCGGTGGTTACTAATAAAAAGCTTTCACATGCTGTTAAGTAAACACAAAACTAAACAGAAAAAATACTAACTTGATAATGTAACCAAAAGATAAATACATATCTTGCCTATATAAACAGGTATAACTTCCCTGCTCAGCTTGGATGTTTTCTGTTCCTGTAAATCAGTTTGATATAACTACCATTTAAACATTGAACCTGCATTTCAAGATGCTGAAAAAAAAAACCCTGTAAAACAGAGAGTAGCCATAAGAAAGGCAACAAAAGAAAATAAGTGGCATCTCGTTGGTATCTATCTACATGCAGCATATAAAAGAGAAGGCCTAATGTTTAATTTCACCTTACAAGTACTACAGGGCATAGAATAACTGGGAACAGGGAACAGCTTCACCTACCTGACTGGATGTTTGACAACACAGCACAGGGAATTTGAGGCGTGCAACTGAAAGCACAGCTCACCTCTTAAGATAAGGAACAATCAGCAAAGCTTACTGAGATTATGACGAGTACTCTATACATTGAAAGCTACAAATCTAAGCCAAAATTCTTCCTAAAGGATAAACTGTGGCAAGTCCATGATGAGTCATTAAGTCTTGTAAGTCTAAGCAAGTCACTAGGATGGTATCTGGTACGGAGATGAAATATTGGTACTCCTCCAAGGAGCAGCACAGGCGCAAGAGCAAAGCACTGCACCTGCAGTAACTCTCCCTTCTGGGCACCCACTACTACCTTCTGCACTGCAACCCCCTGAGAAGTACCCACAGACCCCACAACACCTGCCTGCACTCTGCCCTTGCAGGCAAACAGAGGAGAGACTGCAGATAACACAACCACAGCCCCATATATCACTGCAGCATGCTGCCCACCCCAAAACGGAGCCAACATACACCTTCCAGCAGCAGCAGCACTTCTCATACCTTCCTGACATTTTGACTAGAAACAACCATAGCTTTAGGCCTACAATCAGAAGAGTTTGTAAAACAAATGGGGGAAGGGGAAAAAGAATACTCCCATGTATGTGTCTAATATCTCAACCTGAAACATTATGTTTTGGGGGGAAGTCTAAACTCTCTAGCCAGCTGTGAACTTTGTCCCTGCCTCACTGTTTCATGAATCTGAAATACAGCATTATAGTTCCTCTTTTTGTGAAAGTGATCTTAAACCCCAGGACAAACTTGCAGCAGCATGACTTGTGCATTTTCCTCCAGGAGGGTGCAGATCCCAAGGCCCAGCTCACTCAAAACAGGGAGTGAGACGCCACCAACTTTGTGGCAGGCAGCTATCCTCACTGCCAGTAATTCCAGCAGTGGGTGGATACCTCACTAAAACAAGAGATGCACCTATAAAGCCTTAGAATTTTTTAATTTTTTTTGTCTTATTGATCACCATGAGGAAGTGATTTGTCAGTCTGCTGTTTCTTGGGAGAGAACACCAGATTTATTCTGCCAGAAGTGCCAAGGAACACTTCTGCTGCACTGGGCATCTGTTGAGACACAAAGAGCACAAGCCAGGTGCCAGATGGAGTTTTACCACTTTTCTCAACATTGGTTATGTTCCAGCTTTCCTTCCACGCCTACTGAATAGCAAAGAGAAATTGAGTCCCTTTATCCCTCATGTCCATTAATTATTGTTTGTGAGCATCTCCAGCTGCCTAGAGCAGCAATTTCTTGTGTCAGATCACACTGCAGAAGCTCACAGTAATTTCCCACCTTTGAAACACCCACCCAAACAGATGACTGCAGGGAGTCACTCTGCAGTACCCATCTGTAGGATTCTTACAATCTTGGTAACTGACCTTTTTGAAAAAATGTTATTCTCCAACCTAAATCACTCTCAAGTGATTTCACTTCTGTTTGAGTATAGGGGCCTATTCCCTAACACTGTAAGTGATTTGCAAGCTGTCCCCTGAAGTCAGGACCATAAAGTAGCCAAACCCCAGCCAATTTTAATCTTCTCTTTCAAAATCCTGGATATTCAAAGCAACCAAACCTATACAACAAGAAAAGGGCTGCTCCAGTCAATTCTAACTCACTTCAACTCCAAAGGGAATCACTTATCATTTTGGCAGTAGATGTGACAAATCCAAATGGAAGCGTGGCCGCTGCTGCAATAATAACAAGACACTGGACAAAGCTGAGGAGTGAAACCCAGAGACTGCCTCATAACAAGACAGCACCTTGGCTACAAGCATCTCCTTCAACACAACCCTTCACAGGGCCAACATTACATGACTATTTATTAGGTCCTTAAAATATTTTGCGTTTATTTATAGACATTTTCCAGATAAAAGTATGAAAAAGAAAGCAATCTAATATGCACTGCAACATACATATTTTTAATCATGACATATTTAAAGATATATATTCCTGAAAAAGTAATTTTCCTTCAGAAAGTATATATTCATGCATCCTTTTCTTGGCATTTTCTATTGCCTTCTGCATTAATTTTCGGAAAGTCTGTGTGTGTATACATAAGTATGCAATAGAACAGTATTAGCAGACTGTTATTTCCACACTATGTAAACACTGGGAGAGTTCATCAACATACATTTTAAGCATCATGGAAACCCAAGCCCTTAGACTAGCATAGCATTTGAGGCAAACCATAATCGATTAATAGGCCCCTACCCATCTTAAAAGTCCACCATTGTGTGTTAACACAAAAAACGTATGATGACTTAATAGGAGAACAATAATTGTAGCACGTAAACACATGCTAAAAGTCTGTTACCGAGTCGAAGTGCTCATCTCATTTCATCACCTAGGGGACGAACAGCTACTGCATCCTCCAGCATGATAATACTGCACACGCATCACTCAAGACACAAGCACGCCCCTCCACCCAAAAACCAACTCTGAAGTAGTGTATGATGAGGTAAACAGAGGAAAGCCCATTGCACAGATTAAAGAGACAAAAATCAATTACCGACATACCTCTGGCACCCAGCAGCACTTCTTAATCACGACAACCTAAGGTATACAAACTAACATATATAGGGAGAACCTGGAACATTCCAGTAATTTATTCAAGACCTGAAAAGGGAGGACATAAATGAGGTTTCAAGTCGTGAAAGCCGGCAAAGCGCCACTGGGCTCTACCTGCTAGTCAGCGGTGGCGGCAGCAGAGCAGAGCCCGCCGTCCCCACGCAGCTCCCGGCAGCCGCCCCGCGGCCCGACACGGACACAGACACAGACACGGGCACATACCATGGACACAGACACGGGCACATACCACGGACACGGCGCGGCCGCCCCTCACCTCCCGCGCTGCAACGCCGGGCTGGCTCCGCGCAGCAGCGAGTGGGCAAACGGCTCCGTCGCGGCTCGGCTTCCCCCGGCCAGGGCGCAAGGCCGCGCCCGAGCAGCCCCGCAACCCCTTGGTCAGACAGAGCTGCGGGCGGGGGGCGCGGGGGGCACGGCGGGCCCGCGGCCCAGCGGCGGCCGGAGCACTGTGCGAGAGCCGCGAG